>JABCKL010017001.1:0-10003 GCA_018851305.1 Calocybe cyanea | reverse complement strand
CAGCGTGAAGTAGCTTAAGGAAGACCCGAGAACCTCGCTCTTCAACTAGTACCCCATTGCCTACTTATTTCAGAACACCAGCAAGCCTTGCGCATCCTTTGCTATCTACAGAATACTCGGCTCTTGCCATCTAGTCGCCATACCCTGTTAGCATATATGTCGTCGTCCACAGGCCTGTTTTATGCATATGCGAGGACGGTAAGAAACGGAACCTTCACATTTGCCACGTATATATAGTCTTGAATTAACCCTCAACCTATCAGATCAACAATGACGCTAAAAAGGACCGCATAATCACCTTCGCTACGCGCGATGTTGCCGATATTTGGTGGAGGCTCGTTATTGACTCCGTCGCAGGAGGCTATACCCGCTTTCAGTCTGTTTCACGCGTGTCAATGCAGCTTTACACGTACGATTCCACTCAAGCAGATATCTGGGACACCATCACTGATGCCCAAGTTGCATTCTCTCTCCATGGAAAGATGTTTTTTGATCCCTCACGTTCTGCGGGTAGATTAAATCCTATCCCTGTTATCGACACGATTGAATTCTAGTGAAATGATACAATGAGAATTGATTGAACTGTTACTACGAATACATGAGTCTTTTTATATGTAAGATACCTAAGGTCAAAATATGAGACTGGCCCAACGAGGGCCCTAAGGACAAAGACAAAATGAAAGTCAAATATATATAATGATGGCCCAACGGCCAAATTGTCCAAGTGGACGCGTCACGAGGCGCGTCAAATTTCATCAAATTCAAGAACGGACATCGGTGAGGCAAATTCCCGATTGAATCTAGTTTATTTTCTTACAACGGTTTTTTGCTGTCAATGAAACAAGATACTATATCCGTTCGGTGTCTGATCCTACCATCTATTGGACCTTGAATCCTCAGGACAACGACATCGTTGCATCCCGAACACATCGCCAGCTGTTTCAGATTAACCTAGCCGATTCCCAAAGGGCCCCGGATACAATCATAATTCCCAGCGATGATGTGTACCTCTCCGGCGCTATCGGAATGAAAGGCTCATACTTGAATTGGAATGGCACCCAACGCTTGAACTTCAAGTTCTCTGGCTTCCAGAATCGCTTTTCGGTAGAGCACCCATTTACGAATTCACACAACAATGCCCCTTTGCGCAAGCTTCAATATCTTCCTCAAGATTATTCTATTAATAGATGGGAACTTGTTCAATAGTGCTGTCATGAACGGTAGAGATGGCATGACATCTTTGATGATTCTAGGATCAGGAAGATGTAAGAGCTATCGTACAATACCTGTAAAATAAAATGCGATCGCCATTTGGAAGAAGAAATGTCAATGGCATGAGGGGAGGGCCTGCCGCCAATCTAACAGCCAAACCTGCAAGTTGTTTCCAAGCTGCGTTTGAAGATTGGGTGAAGGTCCGATACCGTTGAGTTCCTCCATTTAGCTTCATAACGTTCACTGCACAAATGAATTCCATCTCGGTCTGTAAAAGCGGGAATTTTGGGACTAGAGTCCGGAAGTTCAGTGTCTCTTGTGTAATTATACTGTATTATTAGGAGAGCAGTTCATACTACAGATCCTCATAGCCGCTTCGACAATCAAAAAATGCGAATCTCTTTTTGAACCCAAGTTTATCATACACATAGCCTCAGCACACATTTGCACTACTCGGCCCGTCTCTTTCAACCTTCTCCGTCAATTATTGCTTAAAGCTACTGATCATTTAACGCAATGCTAGTTCTTCGATCTTAAGCTACTCAACACCGTTATCCCGACCGTCGAAGAACTCCCGACAACTTCCGTCATCTGCAGGCTTCCTCGTTAGAACTATCAACTGGAATGATAATATTCTCTTGTGAAGCAAAACGAGCAGGACGGTTTTGAAACTGGAGAGTTTATTTTTGACGGAAGTTTTGGGTTAGAGTGCATTCCATATAGGATCTTCCAGAATGTAGAGCGTATGAGGCCCTGCTTCCATTCTGATGGAATGAGGGTAATAATGCTTGAGGGCTGGGTGAGTCTGTTGACAAGTCATCAGATAAGTATGCAAACAAAGACTAATAACAGAGCCACACGGCTCGCAACGCATCATCCCCGACCATTTAGTGTTGATTAAAAAGATCAATTCACACGTTTGACGGACTTAAAAAAGGGCCAGAGATCAATTCCCCTCCCGTGCATGTGCCCCCCAGCTGGTTCTGAGCAGATACGCCTAAACGCCGACAGTCCGACAGTTCCGCCCCCCTTACAATATTTAGTATGAAATTCTACCATCTTCTTTACACTGTTTTCATCGGCGCCCTCGTGGATGCCACCCCCGTGCAACGACGGCGTTCTGAACACACCACCTCACAGCCTGGGCTTACCCACGAAAGCGATACAGGGGAAAATCTCGCCGATTCTCATAACCTGAACGGGTTAATCCAGTATTCGCCTGCTCCCTCTACTGAGACCCTTCCTATCTACACTGAGACTCATCCCTCTACTGAGACCCTTCCTATCTACACTGAGATGCACGACGAGCAATCATTGACGCGAACCAATTCACAGTCGGCCAATGTTCTTTGGCAACAGAGTCCAAACGAAGCGAGATCTCATGCTGGGCATTCACGTGGAGATAATCTAGCCAACCCTCAAGACTCGCACTCATCACGTCAGGAGCCATCTCATCCCGCAAATATTGAGATGGCTTCTCCGCAGTCTAGAGACCATTGGGCTGAAATTCTCAATCCTGCATTACAAGATGTACCTTCAGGCAGGGGCGCATCCGGTCCAGTCACTTCGTTCAGTGAATCTATCGGTTCAGCTCCTCCGTATTCCTGCCTAGACTGCGGCAGGCGATACTCGTCTCCACAGTATCTGAGCGAGCATATGCGAACGGCACATGCGGTACGCCACTCGTTTGATAACTTTTTAACGGCATCAGAAGATTCGTACACAGAGAGGCCCTGGAGGCCCTGTTTCATGCCACATGTGCCACGGGGTTTTTAGGGATATGAGGTCTGTAGAAGCGCATGTTCGTAGGAGTCACTGGGTATGTGATTTGTTCTGAGGAACATAAAGACTGGCACTAAAGCATTTTCAGCAGGAAAGGGAACCTCGACGTCCACCCACCCCTCCACCCATTGACCCCTCACCCGGATACGAATCTAACAACTTGCCTGCCCCTTCCTATCCTGAGGCGACGGCTAATCCACCAAGTTATGAAGATTTTCTTGCTATGTCTCGATTAGGATATCATCAGCAGGGTTCCAGCTCTCCGTCGTCCGGGAACCCACAATGAACCCAGGTGGTTCAAGAGTGTGCTGTTTTGTACAGTATGATGAAGCCTGTGGTGGGCATCCAGGGTGCCGCCTAAACGAAAAACAGCAAAAATAGCGTCGTCGATGAGGTTTTGATCATTTACCGAAAGCTAAACCCTACTACAAGCAATAAATTGATGATATGTGAGCTTCTGTAGAGAAGGGGGACTCTGTGGCCGTTCAATCCCAATTAATGACGTGCTTCAAGAGAGGTCGAATTTACAATGGCAGACTCAGAGGAGACAGCCATGTAGCCTTTTGTTTCAGTACACGGACGCGTAAATCCTGCTTTGTAAAGTTTACATAGGGATAGTCTGAGCTACACGATGAAGGAAGACGGGTGCACGCCATAAAACAAGATACAAATTTACTAGCTACATGATACAACCATTGTGTGTTCAATTTTTCATTGACATTGCTCATCGGGTATATTCCAGATACCCCAGGAATAATATTTGCCCTGTCATTGTTCTTTATCAGTCATCCGTTACCTCGAGAGAGTGTCGCCAAAATTACCCAGTTTGGACAGGATAAAGGGTGTGAATAAATTTGACCCTTGATGATCAGTGGTGTGCCAGAACAGAGGAGCTCCGGATCTTCTCCCGCCGTTACAGCACCCAGCTTTGTCTCATATCACTAAGTAATAGCATGTCAAATGCTCCTGTTTATTTGATGTAGTAATTTGACAGTAAGGACCCACTCTTAGGCCTGACTGTGGAGCAGTACATCCCTGTTTTCTTTAAGACAAGACTTTACCTATCAATATGTATGAAATTTACTTTGTCTTTGACAAATTCCCAATAAGCACTGCAAACCACGTCTTTGGCCAGCCATCCACCCCATATGCCTTGAAACCAACCCTACAAAAAAGAGCCATCATTCACTAGTAGTGGGGGGAAGGAAGATGAGAAACATTACCCTGTCCTCACAAATTGTTGGTGAATCATATATGATGCCATTGATCATTGCCAATATGTGCCTGCATGCATCTACTTTATTGGTGGGCAAAAGGAATTGGATGTTCAGCAGTGGAGCATAGTACATGCAGCAGCCATGCAAATGGCAGTCTTCTGCTCCATGGTGTACACCCTAGTACAAGTGAGCCTGTTCCCTATCCAGCCTGTCCTTTCAATCTTTTCCATCAACTGTTGGTTGAAATCATTAATCCTTTGATGTGATGCTCATTCTTTGAGTTTGAGCTGCTGGACACAGACATCCCAATTGTCAATAAATTTGCAACAGGTTTTGTCATCTGCAAGGACTCTTTCAGGCTTCCTTATCATGACCATTACCTGTAATGATAATACAATTGCAAGAAGCAAAACAAACAGGGTGGTTTTGAAGCTAAAGAGTTTGCTTTTGCTGAGAGGCTTGGGTGGGGTAGATTGGATAGGGGAGGTTGCAGAACATGTGATCCCCTGCTCCTACTTCTACAATGAGAAGGTGGTAATTGAGGTGGCTTGGCATAGGATTAGACCAATGTTGGATGGGATCCTGGCTCTTGGTGCCCTCGACTGTTGGTGGGCAACAGCTGTGAACATTTGCTATTTAGACAAAGTTAGTGTGGTGACTTTGGTTCAAAAGAATATTGCATGCTTCACTCAATAGGTTTGGAACAATAGCTTGGTGAGGGCAATTGAAGACTGCAGTGACTCATGAGACACTCTAAGGTGGGAGTTTGAAGATCTCTTGTCAGACTTTCAATCTCCAATATTGATTATCTTATCACCTCTCTCAAGCTTTGATCATAGGAATTTTCAGGTTGATCTCTGTCTTCTACCTATCCATCATGGGCTGCTTTTCCACTACATAGACATGTAATCTGAACTCCACTGTGGCTGTTTCCATGCTCTCTGCCAAAGCTGTGATTGCTGGTGACTCCTGATGTAAATAAGGACAAATGTTAAGCGAGATCAAACTGATGGCATCAATGCTGATATCACACAAACTGGCTTAGAGTTTGCAATGCTTAGTATGAGGTGTCAATTTTCATTAAAAGATAGATATGCATTACTAGATCATGCTGAGGCTTGTAAATAGCTACTAAATCATTATCTATCTTTGACAAAACATATGCATGGGTAGCTTGATTGGAATCCCTGCATATCATGGTGGCTATTGCTCTATCCCTAGGACTTGAGATTTGGCAAGTTGACTTTGTTGTGGCATATTTCCTCAAATACACGTTTTATATGTGATGCCCTCCTGGTTTGGATGACATGGAGGGTGAGGTTTGCTGCTTGTTGAAGACTTTGTATGGCATGAGGCACGGGGGTTTCAACTTGTGGCACACTCTCAATCATGCATATCAAGAACTAGGGTACTATTTGTCACATCCTGACAGCTGCATACAGGTGCATATTGTAAAGAAAGAAACAACAATTACAAGTAAATACAGGGATGACATTATAGGAGCTTCTACAACTAAGGAGGGGGCAATGGTGGCAAAGAAGGAACTGGGGGAGAAATACAAGATAAAAGATATGGGGGAGGTGGATTATATCCTGGGTATGCAAATCAGACACAATGTAATCACAGGAACAATAACCCTATCCCAACAAGCATATATTGAACATATCCTTACCCGTTTTGGATTCAAAGACTACAATCTTAGAAGTGCTCCCCTTCCAATCAGTATCTGACTCTCCATAGAAAATTGCTCTAAGACTAATGACAACAGGACATTTATAAAAGACAAAGCTTATCACAAACCTCTGGGTTCACTGATGTGGGCTCAGGTGTCCACTAGACCTGACATCTCTTACACCATGGGCTTATTGGCATGCTTTCAGGACAATCCCAGTCCTGCTCACTGGAAAGCTATGATACATGTTGTGGGATATCTAAAAGGTACTTTGGAGTACAAGATATTGTATAAACGCAGATCCTCTATTGTACTTGTGGGTTTCTCAGATGCTGAGTTCAGGGGAGATTTGGATACAGTACTTGTTGTTCAACCAGTGGATATGTCTTCATGATGGCTGGTGGAGCTGTATCTTGGAGTTTGAAGCACCAACATATGGTGGCATTATTGACTACAGAGGCAGAATATATGGCCACCACTCAAGCAATGTCAGCAACGCTTTCAACAATACATGTCTTGGCATCAGTGGCTTAACCTTCAACTTAAGATTGGGAAAAAGGTAGGTAAAAGGTTTTGTATTTGACTACTACTGCTACTACTACTGAGGATGAGTGTTGATGATGGCAGTATAAGACCAACCCAAGACTGAGGTTTCAAACTCAGACATGTAGATATAGAGTGAATGCTAATTAAGGTTTGATGAAAAGGAATAGAGTTCAGTCATGTGCATGGTCATGTGGTGTGTAACAAATGTATGTACTATGGTCTTATCTTATCTACAAGTATTGTCTGTTATCTTAGATTAGATTGTGATGTCTGTGAAAATGAAAAAGTATTCGTGACATTACCCCTCCTTTAAGGTATTGTGTCCTCACAATTATTCCTCTCTGTGTCTTTGGATGGGTATTAATCCAACTTCAAAATTTCTCTCCAGATCTCTTGCAGCTCCTGGGTCATGTCAGTGTTCAATGTGGTGTGCGACCCATTTGCTTAGGTCATGGAGGACGTAGAAGATGAAAATGATGGCAGTCATAATATAATAATAGAGTGTGTAGTTGTTCATCATCAGAGGGAAAAGTTATATAAATGAGAGTTTTGTTCAATGTCAACTTTAAACACATTGAGTGCAACATCAAGGGGATGGGGGGCGGCAGGGTGTTTGTGATGGAATTCAGCAACGGCGTCAGGGGTGTCTTCTATGATTTTGTGGCGCGGTTCCCACATGTATTCTTCAGGTCTGTAGCCAGTTCATTTCACAAGGTACTGGAAACCTTGGCCTTGGGGTTGAAAATCAATGATTTTGTCCAGTTTGTGCCTGGTTTCTCCTTCTTTGTCTGTTATGGGGGCAGGCGGCAGTGTCAGCAACGCTTTAACACATGTGTCTTGGCGTCAATAACTAGACCTTCAACTTATGATGGGAAAAGTTATGGGTAAAAGGTGTATTGAAAGCTACTACTAACTATCTAACTACGAGTGACAAGTGTTGGTGGTGGCAGTAAGAGACCAACCCAAGACTGAGGTTTCAAACTCAGACGCATAAATATAAAGTGAATGCTAATTAAGGTTTGATTGTAAGTAATAGAGTTCAGTCATATGATCAGTCATGTGGGTTGTAACAAATGTATATACTGGTTGTCTTATCTTATCTACAATTATTGTCTGTTATCTTAGATTAGATTGTGATGTCTGTGAAAATGAAAAAGTATTCATGACATTACCCCTCCTTTAAGGTATCACATCCTCGCAATTATTCTTCTCAATGTCTTTGGATGGGTATGAGTCCAACTTCTTTGAAATTCCTTTCTAAGTCTCTTGCAGCTCTGGGGTCATGTCGATATTCAATGCGATGTATGACCCATTTGGTTAGAGTGTGGAGACCGTAGAAAAGAAAGAGGATGGTGGTCATGATATAATAGTAAAGAGTGTAGTTGTTCATCGTCGAAGAGGGAAGTTGTATAAATGAGCGTCTTGTTCAATATTGACTTTAAATACATTTAAGGGGATGTCAAGGGGATGGGGAGTGGCAGGGTGTTTGCAATGGAAATTGGCAATGGCGTCAGGGGCATCTTCAAGTATTTTGTGACGTGGTTCCCACATGTATTATTTGGGTCCATAACCAGTCCATTTCACCAGGTACTGGAAACCTCAGCCTTGGAGTCTGAAGTTGATGATTTCATCCAGTTTGTGCCTGGTTTCTCCTTCTTTGTCAGTTACGGGGGCGGGCGGCAGTGGTTTTTCTTGGGAAGGGAAGGCAGGAAGGATGAAAGGGGTAAGAAGGGCTTTGTTGAATGTCAGGTGTTTTAGTTTCCAGGAACAAGGGAGGTCCAATTTGTATGCTGATTGTCTGACTTTGGCAACAATTCTGAAAGGTCCTTGGCGTTTGTCATCTAGTTTGCGGGCCGGTTGTTGTGTTTTGAGATTGGTGGCTTCAAGGTACACTAAATCTCCGATCTCATACTTCCGCTGTTCTTTTTGATAACGGTCGTATCTAATCTTCATCTGTTTGGCGGCCTGTTTTAGTGACAATTCCACTTCGGTCCTTATTCAGTGCATATTGTCAGTGAATTTGTCCGCTTCTGGTGACTTGGTTTCTCCCTTAGGGGCTGTGCCTTTCCAGGGGTGAATTCTGTAGTTTAGGAAGAATGGGGAATAGCCGGTTGCCATATGAACTTTGTCATTGTATGTAAATTGGGCGATTGCAATCCATTTGGCCCAGTCGTCTTGTCAGTGATTAATATAGACTCTTAGATACTGTTCAATCTCCTGGTTGACCCTTTCTGTTTGTCCGTTGGTTTGGGGATGATAGGCGGTGGACATATTGTGTGTGATTCCAAGTATCTTGAACAGTTCCTTGGTGAACGACGAGTCAAATTGTGGTCCGCAATCCGTGATGATCTTCTTTGGCAGTCCATGTTCTTTGAAGACGTTGTCCCTGAATTCTTTTGCCATTCCTAGTGCCGTGATAGTGTCGTGTGTGGGAATAAATATGCCCTTTTTTGTGAATCAATCAATGACGACCATGATTTGGTTGTAGCCGTTAGATTCAGGTACCAGTCCGATAAAGTCTATAGTTACTATTTCCCACAGTTAGGTCGGGATGTTGTTTGGTTGTAATGGAGCGTGGGGGAGTGAACGTTTTGGTTTTGTCCATTGACATTTCTCATAGCCACTTACATATGTAGTGATATTGGCCTGGAGTCTGGGCCACCAATAGTCTTGTGTGATAAGTTCATATGTCTTGGCTTGTCCTGGGTGTCCGGCTAATGGAAGGTTGTGATTTTCCCAGATGATCCATTCTCGGAGTTTTGCGTCTTTTGGCGCATACAGTAGGGGACAAAACTGTTCACATGTTTGCAAGTTTTATAAAGCTCAGCTTATAGCACTCTTGCAAAAATTTCTAAAATTCTGAAAATATTTATGAGGATGCTCTAATATCATATAGAAAAGGTGCAGTAGTCAAATCTGTCAAAATAACCCAGTTGAATAACTCTATCTATAAACTAAAATAAGAAACCATTTGAACAGTTTTGTCCCCTAATTTTAAAACTATCTAAAGTCTATATATCAGTACTTTGTATAGCCCCCTTTTGCTTTTACTAGTCCTGCAACCCTCCTAGGCATGCTCTCAATCAGATTCTGGCATACCTCTGGCTTTATCTCATCCCATTCCTTTTGTACCCTCTCCCAAAGTTCCAACAATCCACTTGGAGGGTTTTCATACTCCTTCAGCTTTTTCTTCAGATGACCCCAGAGGTGTTCTATGGGATTCATATCTGGTGATTGGGCAGGCCATGGTAGAACAATAATTTCCTGGTCCTGGAGCCATTTTGTAGTCAGTTTGGCCTTGTGCTTGGAGTCATTGTCCTGCTGAAAGATGACATCTGCAGCAGTTTTGCCATAAAACTCCAGGCTACCCAAGAAGTCTTCTTCCAAGATTTGGCAGTATAGCTCAGCATCCATTCTACCATCAATCTTGCATGCAAGTCCTGGCCCATCCCATGTCATACAACCCCATAGCATCATAGAACCTCCTCCAAACTTCACAGTACCTTCAACCAGTCTATCATTCAACACCTCTCCTGGCATTTTCCATATCATCTTATGCCCATCTGATCCAAAG
>JABCKL010017000.1:0-10007 GCA_018851305.1 Calocybe cyanea | reverse complement strand
AACTTGTACAACAACAATTTCACAAATGAGCATGCTGGTTTCAAATCCAGACTGCTCTAGCTCTTTACTGTGGTGACGACGTTGTTGCCTGTGCACCAACAGGGGCTGGCAAGACTCTTTCATTTTGAATACCACTTCTTATGGTGGACAGGATGCCGAGCGCTGTTGTGTAACGATGTCACGAATTCAGTTGTATTGGTCCCGAGCTCATCAATCGTTGCCAAGATGGCGTCGATTCTGCCTTCGTCAAGTGTCATGAGTGTCTCAATGTGACACTGATTTCTACATTAGGTTTTCTATACCACGTGCTCATCAAGCATTTTTTGTAAATAAAAAATTATCTCTATTGTCGACTACTGGATGCGGCTGCCGCATTGATGTCAGTGATGGCCGAAGTGGATAATGTGCCAGTCGCTCGCTGCGCTCGCCCCCGATACTTTCTATTTGTTTGTACACATTAGTCACGTGATACCTAAAGAGTGGGATGAAGGGGGGCTTGAGCGCAGCAGCGAATGGTTTTAGGAGTCTGGTAAAGGAGTATAAAAATGTCTTTAAATTTGCTCATCGTATCAGCAACGCGATTCCATCAGCAGGTCGTGAGAAAAGCCACCCCGCTCACTACTCATGAAAATCAATCATATCTTCGTCGCCACCTCTGTTGGAGCTGTAGCCCAGGTGGTTGCTCCGGCTGACGCCCTAGATCCGACATGGGAGAAAGAATATGGTAGCTTGAATGTGATACGAGCAACTCGATATCATCCATCGTCGATGCCATCTGGTCCCCGTTAGATGAGAATGATAGACTAATGACAGTCGCTCAGCGACAGTGGAGTTGTCGGTGATGAACGGTAATTACACGGCACCACTGGGTTGCTAGGTGTTCATCCGAGTGGAGAAAGGTAGTAAAGGTTCACCCATCCGCAGTTCATATGAGGAGAGGCGGGCCTTAAGCTGCCTTAAGCTGCTTTAAGGATCTCGAGACACATTACAATGCCGATAGCTATAATAGCAAACCACATATATGCGCTCTTGTGCAGTCGGAGATGATCTTGATGGACTCGGGGCTACACTAAGAGCATATCAAGTTATCGGTGTTGGACGGTCGCAAATACATGCGAAAATATTGCTCATATAGGGGTATAAAAATGCCTTCAAATCTGCTCATCATATCAGCAACGCGATTCCCTCAGCAGGTCCTGAGAAAAGCCATCCCGCTCACTACTCATGAAAATCAATCATATCTTCGTCGCCACCTCTGTTGGCGCTGTAGCCCAGGTGGTTGCCGCTCCAACTCCGGCTGACGATCCAGCTTGGGCTGATGCTCTAGATCCGACATGGGAGAAAGAATATAATAGCTTGAATGTGATGCGAGTGTCTCGATATCATCCATCGTTGATGCCCTCTGGTCCTAGTTACTCTCCCATGGGTAGTCATTCGCTCTGGTCTCCCAGCACCAATGTTGCTCCTTCGGGGTTTCCTTATGGCTTAACCCCTCTCCAACCCTTGCCAAGCTCATCCAATCCTCAGTCTGGATCTCATATGGTCGGCTCCCAATCTCCTTCACAATTTTTCAGCGATGGTTATACGCCACAGCCTCTTGTTGATAATGTTCAATCTGTCCAGACACATCGTCTTGGTTCAGGCCCTCCCTACCCCCCGTTCCCGCCAAGGTCTTCCAACCATTACGACCAATCTCAACAAACACCGAGCTACCAATATCCGCAGCCTCACAGTTATAAACAACCTTTCTCAACAACTCAAGACGATGCTCAATACCGGCACCGTCAAGCTCATCCGACAACACACAGCAGTCAAGCTCATCCGTCTTCCGGCTATCCGCAGCCCTACTCGACTTCTTTTCAGCCCATCCAGCCAGGCTCATCTGCAGCTATGGTACCAGCCGAGAAAGAAGATCAAGAGCTTTTGAGTGCTATGACTAAAGCCTACGGTAAAGGGGTCTTTGAGGTTCGGTTCACAGCTCCAGAATTGCTCTGTTAGCTCACAGTGATGTTTTCAGCACTTCCCAGAGCCCGCTTGTGCAAAATGTTACGATCTTCTTCCTTCCACTTCTGACAACTGGAAACGTCATAGAATGGTTTGCACATAAAACCAGAAGCAAATTTACAAGCTGATGTAACTCTCGTTGTAGAAACATGGTTTTTGCCCAGAGAAAAAGTGTAGAACAAACTCAACGCCATTTAAGATTAGTCGAGGTCAACTTGGATACCTGTACGGCCATATGAGGAAGGTTTGTTTGATTATATCAAAGATTCTACACACCTATCTGACAATGATCTTAGGAGCATGGTATTAAAGACCCAAAACATTCGCTTGCAAAAGCCTAACCAATACTGAGTACTGCGCTTGGGTACAATTTGTAGCTCTGAAGAAGAGTGCCAGGTGGAAGTGTGAAATGCATTACTATGTATGATTGATGTATCACAATTTTAGAGGTGATTGAATGGCATACTATCACACATAATGGGTCGGCACTCTAACTATGGATGTGGAGCCGGCGAGACTTAGCTGAGTTTAAATCAACCTACTGCATTTAGGTAGGTCGACCTACTTGCTAAGATAACCTATTTCAAACCACGCGCACTGACCTTCTTCATGGAGCCTGACGACAACGGGGCACTCTAACTATGGACACAAACGTGGCATCGGTCGACCAAAAGGATCCAAGAACAGACCGAACACTGGAAAGTCTGGAAGACCTGCGGGATGCCCAAAAACAATCGAGAAACAGAAAGAGACGCCCAGGGTGCCTTTGGCTGCAAAAGGTAAGTGTTTAGCGCTCATCAAACTAAGTCCTTCTCTTACTGAACACATGCGCAATCAACAAATCCAGCAATTGATGCTGGTTTGTCCAATCCAGTTGTTATCAACGGTAAGTTCCGCCAGCATATATATATATATATATAACAGTTCTTTCTATCACCTTTTTTTTGCTAGAACCGGTTCCTTCCATCATCGCCTCCTCCCTCCCCTCAATCCATTCGGGTTCGACTCTACCCCATCAAGATGTCGCAGGCCGGAACACAGCGCCTCCAGAACCGGCTATATCACGGACACATGGCAGCTCTGGGCCCCTGGCAATGGGTGTGGCTGTAGGGCAGCGGCGGGATATGCGTCAAACAACTATTCAATGTATTTTTATATTCTTTTTTCCTTTCCAACACTCTTTACTGATCATCTTGTGGTCATTACAGCCTTCTTTCGACCTCAGGGCCCTGTATCGCTTACTCACGCTCAGTTTGAGGATTTTGTTGAGCTGTCCAGTGAGCTAGATGACGATGCATCATACCTAATGACTTATCCCTATTGTAGATTCCTCTAATGCAAATTGGCCCGGATATGCAGCATTCTTTGTTGGTGGAAAAACGAGGTATGTAGCTCCAGACAATTATTATCCATACTGTTAATCCAATTTTTGATCTGTCCAGATGATCAAGTACCCAGGCAACCAACGAGTAAGTTTCGCCTATAATTAATATCACTATAGCGTTGGTATTAAGAATTACATCAGCCGAGTCACTAGCAGCTTCCATTCCGATTGCGAGGCCGGTTACACAACCAATGTTACTGGCATCGTCAGATAAGGAGCTACAAGCAAATGAAGCAGATGCTTGTGTCACGTCCGCTAACCTCGAGCAGCTGCTTGGCATTCAAGATAAGGAAGATCTTGAGGAAGACGGCCTCATTGATGACATTGATAGACTGATGGGATTTGGCGATGAAGGTTGTTTGGAGATGAGGAAGTTGACTTACCAGATTATGACGATGATGAAGACGAAGCCACTGGGGCTTCAGCTCCTCAACCTAAGGCTACAGCACCCGTTGATGCTCGTGGTAGTGCTGATGCTTCACCTTGCCCATCATGAACGTCCATACCCACATGGCTCGGTCCTGTTTTTTGAGAGTTATGTGAGAAGTTGCGTAGTGAAATGTGCAAAAATAAATTTGGTACGCCTACATGCTACGATGCAGGCATGTTTTCGATTCTACCTAAGAACCCCATCTTCGCATCCATGACTCGGTATCAAATCGAGCCCAATGACTTCTACACCCCCGATTTCTTTGTATGGGTACCACATGTTCTTGGTAAGATACCATGTCCTGCTTGCAAGCAAGCGCGTCAAACATATCAGCAAGAGGGAGAGGTTTCTTGATCCGACGCGAGCCGTTTGTCGTCCGAATTTCGGTATTCGGTGCACTAAAGAATACTAAAGACTACTGAATGCAGGTATTTCATTCTCTTACTGAGTCCCCGATATTCAAACTCCATCATGTCCTTATTATATTGCATAACCAACTACCAGTGCTGATCAATAATAACCCTATGCACACAATCTCTTGTCAGCCCAAATAAGAAACTCATGACTGCGGATGTATTAATCGCCACGATGACTCTTGGAGATAGTTCGGAAAGAGATTTGCATTCGTTAATTGTGAGGATACGGCGACGGGCGCTGCTATCGAGAATTTGAATGTTGTGCATGAACTGCTCCCCTGAATTACAGGATGTATTTTCAAGTAACTTGCCCATACTCTATTGAAAATTGGGTGTAAAATTTGCAACCCTCATTGTGCTATAAAGCGGTACGTCTCTTACCCCACTTGGTTCTGTGAGTCTGGCTCTGAAGGACTGAGACTACGATGACTAGCATGGAAAGAAAGAGCAAGGAGAGCTCCGTGACTCGGTGGTTCAGATGTTACCTTAACAAAGGAAGGGAGAGGCGACTAGATCTTAAAAGAAGAGTAACTAGGGGGAGGAGGGTTGTGGGCAATGATTTGGCCTTGCCCGTAGAGTGTCATTGTAGTGTGTTATGATGCCGTGTTTATGGGTATTCAAACAGGTTACCTACCACAAGCCTACCTGGCCCAGGTCGATTCTGCACGACAGGTGTTTCGTACGCTGCTGAGAATCTTCAGACGGAACTCACCAGATTCGTGATCTCCCAACAACCTGCTGCTCCAACTCGTCACTGACACATCAATACTTGTTGTCCTACCGAGACCACCCCAACATTTCCAGTTCCCAGCCCTGAACGTTGTTTGGGCACTGCATACGGCGCACCAGCGACCATAAGCACTTACTTACCCATGATGGCGATAGGCAGAAAAGGTTAATTTGCCGCGGTTCCTTTGGAATTAGAGGCTTGGCTTGCGACCCATGGCTTAGATGTCTCGAACATCTGTTCTTAAGTTTTTCGAGATCAACTTGGCCTAACAACCGGGCGATAAGTATTCGGATTGAATTTCATTCCTACGACGCGACATTATGGAGCTTTCGGCTGCATTCTACATCATCTCTTGGCTTTTTATTGATGAATAGTGCTAGAAAGAATGATACAAAGTTATCTCGGAGTCACGAGTCCGATGGTCATCAATGCGTTGACATGATGAGCTCGATCGGGTTCTGTGTGTCTATTACATCCTGTGACGTGCTATATATAGACCCGAGACCCGTTGTAAAGGCCCTTGAGAAACTGATTGATCATGGTTGTCGAGGACATCAGCTCTCGGCCTACTACCTTGCATGCGCCGCTGCAGCCCCCGCGTGTCTTTCCTGATGGACGTCACCGAGGCCCCCATGCCGACAGTCTGCGGTCGCACCTCGGTACTTAACTTCCATTGTACTCGTCCGTTCACCGCAGCACAAACGTGACATTCTGTTATCGCTGTATAGTCTCGTGAGCAATACTACCGCAATATTCTAAAAAGGGTTTCTTGAATTGCCGGCGAGACTCACTTTTCCTTGACCCCGTGCGACGAACATAACATTCTTGATTGCACCGTGTTTTTTTTCACATGTTCCTACGATTCTTTTGGAGCTTGGCAACTCCTTAGCAACTCCTAGGTGCCCGTTGGCATTTTACGCCTTGGCTTGATGAACAGCTAAACCATTTTAGCTGATCCACCCCTCCGCCATTTATAAGAGGCTCCAGGTTCCAAATCTTGTATCCATTCCTTTCCTTCATTTCAATTTCGTTGCTCGAGCCCAGTGCTCTTTCTTGCTCTCAGCAGCTCGCCTTGCTTTCCTTTCTACTATCCTCTTCATATAGCTTCTTCCCGTCATGGTTCAGATCACCGCCGTTTTGACCCTTTCTCTCCTTACTACTATTGCGTCCTCAGCGCCGCTCGTGAAACGTATTGCTCAAGTAATTTCCGAATCTACGAAGGACTGGGAGCAAGCTTGTGTATGTGACACGATTATTCCTTGATTCTTATTGTCTCTGATTCGTCCATCAAAAGCTTCAAGCTGGAGGGGGCTCACAATGCAATCCGGTCTCCCAGCTTGCTTTCACGAGTTTGCTTGCGGCGGGCAAGAACTGTGATCAACAGAATGCCGCAGATCAAATGATAGACCTCGCAAAGTCCCTGAACAACGACGCAGAGATGATTCGTCTCGCTCAGTTATTTGTCCAACAGCCCAGAAACGCCGTAAGCATTAGCTGTTCCATATAACCGAATTCCATTCTGGATAACTCATTTATCTATTTTTACCCTCGACCCCGTACAGCCTGACAGTCTTCAAGTTCCTTACTGTCAAGTCGCACCCAAGAACCCCGAGCTCAACGGTCTCTTCCATTGCCAGTTCGCCGGATCCAATTTTGCCAAATTCAGCGGCGACCAAACTGGCAACGTTCCTCTTGGAGTTTCCGCAGTCAACCCTCCAGGCTCTTGCCCTGCTAAACCTGACGGACCTGTACCTGACGGTGTTCAACTTAACACACTTACTCAGAATCCTCGTGCCGGGTACGTGTACTAACTAACATATTTCTTTTTTCTTTAAGAGGTCTCACTAAGGAACCAGTTAATTAGTGGTGGCGTTTCGCCCCAAGGACAACCTGCGGCGAACTCGGGAGAACCGGTACCACCTTCCCAACCCTCTGGAAGCGCACAGCCTGTCGGTCAACAACCTCCGCAAACTACTGCCATTGCTCAGCCTGCCGCAACAGCACCTGCCACGCAACCTGCTAATGGCTTTGTCCTTCGTATGTCGATATTTTGTCCTGACTTCTTCATGTTTCAACTCATCGTTTTTTTTTCCCTTGTGTGACGACAGAGAATGGAAAGGACGCAAAAGCATTGAATGCAAAGTTCGCAACGCTCACGGCTAACTCGCCCTGCAATAACGGTGAACAAGCCTGTGTCAATGGCGGATTTGCCCAATGTGTAGGTGGAGCGTTCACCATCACCTCATGCAATGGCGGAACAATCTGCGCGGCGTTGCCTCTTGTGAACAAACCGGGAACTGTGAGTGCTTTGACATGTACTGCCTTTTCGGGTGGTGACACAGCTTTGTATCGTAGTCCGTTACCTGTACGACCGCGGCCGATGTTGATGCCCGTATCGCTGCTACGGGAGCTTGATGGCTTTACATATGGAAAGGTGTTATTGTTATACATACAGCATCTTATATCAAGTAGCAACGATCAACAATGCGGGAGTGATCCCTTTAATTAATTGCCCCAAAAAGGTACTCACTTGTACCAGGCACACAAGATTTACAGCTTTACGGTTTGGTCGTTTCTGTTGCATACACAAGACTGACGGTCCTCATTGGTTCTTCAACGACAATTCTCATCGGGTATATTCCAGATTCCGAATATACCGTAATCCTCGCCCTGTGCGAGAATTTTTCCGTGAGCGGGTTAAGACGTTGAATGAGATGTAATTTGATTACCCAGTCAGGACACGCCAATGGGTGTGAGTAAGTCTGGCCTTTGATCGTCAGCGGCGTGCTGTAACATAACAGCTCGGGGTCTTCTCCAGCAGTCACGGTCCCTAGCTTCGTCTCGTATCGCTAAATACTGAGTAAGCATATGTGCTTGAACTAAGTAACAGGCACCGTACACGCAGACCGGAGCCTGGGGCAGAACATCCCTAGTTTATGGAGGTGAGACGAGAGTTTAGCGATGTTCGAATGTTGGACGCACTTTGTCGTTGGTAAATGCCCAGTAAGTATTACAAGAAACTTCATCCCCAACTAACCAACTACCCCAGGTGCCTCTTGAATCCTAGATTGGGTCAAATCTAGTGTTACGGGACAAAAAGACAATATGAGATTACTCACCTTGTCCTCACATATCAATGGCGCGTTGAAAGGGATATTATTGATGGTTGCGGTGGTGTTCCTACATGCTTCAATTTTGTTGATTGAAGGTGCGCGATCGAGGTTTAGAAGTTGAGCGTGATACATCCTATGGCCGTACGAGGTACATTGTTCACCACGATGGAATTCGCCCCAATACAGGTTCGCCCTTGCTCTCTCATTTTCCTCCCAATCTAGTCTCTCTTTCAACTCTTGATTGAGGTTTTCGAGTCTCATCCGGAGTTCTTTGTGCTGGTATTCCAGTTTCCCAACTCGTTTTTCCCAGTCACGTATGAAGCCCTGACAGGTCTGGTCACTCAGGAATAGTTGGGGTTTTTCAATCAACGCCATTAATAATGATCCTAAAACGGCAGATATAAGACCCAATGCTATCGCAAGGGTCCAAGAACGGTTTGTTCCTTTGCGTCGACTCGGAGGTATCAACGGCTGATGTTCGCTAGATACCTTATAGATTAGATATGACATTTCCCGGTATGCAACTCACCTATATGGAGGAACCGCTGAGTATGTAGGAGGCGGCTGGGATGCAGGACGTGACGATGCGTAGCTTGCATAAGGCATGATTGTTAGGATCGAGCCTATCAAAGAGCTTTGGTCAAGGAAGTCGCTGTCGTTGTTCGGTTCGGAGTTTACATCGGAGTATGAAGTACCAGATCAGCTTTTGCTTTATCGGCTTTGTCGGCATCCCACTGTGATATGATGTTCTTGATCCGGAGATCACCAGAGCTCCTTAAAAAGTGCAAGGGGCCATTTTTTTTAATCCCCAAAAGCTATTGAGGTTCAGCTGGTCTGACGCTTGCATCACTTTTTCACTTCAACATGAAATACGCTCAATACTTCCAGCTCCTTTTCGTCACTTGTTCAAGTGTTCCTATCCTTGTATTCGCAGCCTCTAGTAGCGAAAAGGGGAGCTCCGCTTCCGTGTCTGACAAGAGCAATCAGGTCAACGAGTATACAGGTGAGGAGCCACGATTAAATAAAAAAGCAATCGCATGATTGCTCATTGCTTTCAAACTAGGTATTCCTTATCGGGAACATCAAGAGGGCAACATCTTTTCTGAGTTGTTTCCAGATGAAATTCCGCCACCCGCACCCTCAGAGGCGGGAACTCACAGCAGCAGGCTGCCAATCCGGTCGACTGAACACCCTACCTACTACGGTGAACCATCTACCGCTCTGCCAACCTGGTTGCGAGCTCGCATTCCGAGCGATTCAACACCCTTAGCCGCATCAAAATCAGGTTCAGGTGCGGGTTCGCACGCAGACCCGCAGTCTGCCGCACAGGACCACCCACAGTACGATACGCATCCAGGGGCACACCATCGTTCGGGAGAAGGGTTGGAATTGCACCAGCACAGCGGATCGTTTTCCAATTACCCTAGGAGGCCTGCACCTTGGCAATTTATGACCTACGGCTCGCACCCAGAGCGTCAATGGAGCAGGCAGCCCGGTGATTACGCTGTGAAGCAGGAGAGCCATGCGAATTCCCCTGCTCCGCATTTACCACGCAACCCGTTTAATCAGAGTCCAGCACTCGGGCAGCCCGATCTTATCAAGGTTAAGCGAGAATCGCATAGTCCAGATATAGGCGCTTTGCATACACAGCAAGATGGTAGTCACCACGGTGCCGATAAAAGTATTAAGCAGGAAGAGATACCTCCGACTCTTCCTCCGCGCGTCTCTAATCCCTATGAACATCTGCTCCGCTCACACCACTACGCTATACCCAACTACTACGCTACACCTAACTACAACCAACCGTTCATTTACGGCTTCTATCAGGCCCCACATGGCCGCACTCAGCCCCCCACCTAGCTACACTCAACTCCCAGCTGGCAACAATCGTGATTCATCCAACCAGAATCATGTTTCTGGCCAACGGCAC
>JABCKL010016999.1:0-10030 GCA_018851305.1 Calocybe cyanea | reverse complement strand
GGGGCCTTCGGCCCCATGCCGGACTGCAATAGTGCACCGGGATATAAATATACGAATAAAAAAAAAAAAAAAAAAAAGGGGTCTCAGGTTCCTTGACTTTAATTTTATCAGTTTTAGAACCTTTCATCTCTAAGCTGAAGCCAAGTCCCTTTGACCAACTCTGCATTGGATCACAACTCCACCCAACTCTGCTAAGTAATCTGTCTTTGTTAAGTTAATGCAAGGAACTTAAGAAATAAACAATAATTTGTTCCGGAGCAACCCGGAGTAATGAGGAGTTGGCTGGAGTTCTGGAGTTCACTCAGAGTAACGCGGAAGGACTTTGGCCTCAACTTATATGTTGTGCCCTTTGAATCCTCAAGTCCAAGATTCCAGGGAGCGATGAGATGGGTCGAGGAGAGAGAGGGAAACTAAGTTGGTATTCAAACTAAGGAATACAGCCAGAGTACTAGGTACTTATATACTACAAGTGCATTGGAAATTGCGGAGTAGTCTGGGGTAATCCAGAGTTTGTAACAAAGGAATCAGACAAATAGGGAAAGGGCTGTGAGGAAGTAACATAGTAACAAACGGAGGGAACAGATTGGAGGGGCTATGGACACAGCCTGATGAGGCTGTGATAGTAACCAAGGCTGTAAGGGAATTGGATAAAGAAAATAAGAATTGGAAATAGTCCGGAGTTGCAGAGGAAGCATGGAGAAGTGTAGAGGAAGTCGGAGTTTGGACATGGACGTGACAGTCTTCTTTTATTTTGTTCAGTCCCTGGCATAGCCTAGTCCTTTGGGCATAGCTATAACAGTTTGTTGGATTTGGCTTCTGCTATATTTGATGCTGTTGCTTGGAACATGCATATGTTGACTTCTGTTTGTAGGTCTACTGTGAGAAGATGTTCTCCAGGTTCCATGAGTTCTTCAAAATCCATTTCATCTTCCTCTTCCTCTTCCTCTTCCTCTTCCTTGTCCTCTTCCTCTGGGTCTTCAGGAAGTTGGATAGGGGAGCATTCAAGCAGGCATCTGTTGAATTCAATGGTGGACATTTTCCTGTCAATATTGGGATTGTGAAGTTTCAGCCAGTCATGTCCTATGAAGATCTCTGACTTTCCGAGTTGGGCAACTGCAAAGGTAATACATTCCTGGTGATCTTCTTTTCACCTGGTGCCATGAGTCCAGTTCCATAGTGATGCAAGCACCATACCTGTCTGTTGTAGGATTAGCATCCTAGCCATGTGTTGGGGTGTTCTGGTTTCAAATTTTCTTTTCCAAATTGCATGATTGCTTTGTTTCGAATCCAGTCTTTATTAGAGATCAGCTCTGGGATAACTACAGAATTCCTAACTAAAGTGTCTTTCTGGGCCTTAGAACACGTGCTCAGTTCTTGCCCTCCTGAAAAGCCTTCTTTAAATTTGCGACTATCTCTCCCATGATCACGATCTCTTCCTTCAGTTTCTCTACTTCATTGGCATCTTTCTTTGCTGGCTCAGTGTCTAATCTGGTTTCAACACCTTGCACATTGTACTTTTGCGGCTTGGTGCAGTCTTTACTCAAGCGTCCTTTTTCTCCACACTTGAAGCAGTGTCCTTCTTTCCTGAACCAATCAATGTCCATAGGCACAACATTGGAGGTGGGGGTGGGGTTGGATGAAGAGGATTGGGATGTGGAAGGGGGATTGTTGTTGGCGCATGGTACCTGTGGTTGGGGGTTCAGTCTGGGTTTCCTTTCTTGGGTGAGGCCATGTTGCTTCTCCCATTCTTTAGCTTGGCACCAGTTCCTATCCAATCAAACCACGATGCATTGCCATTCCTCAATCAAGTCCTTTGTCTCAAGGTCCTGAATCTTTGTCCTCAGTCCTTGGTTCAGTTTCTCTTTGAACTGGTTGAGGAGATCTTCTTCTGTGTATCCAGAATGTGTTCTGAGTGTCTTGAATGTGAGTAGGAATTCTTTGGCAGTAAGGGTGCCCTGCATCAGTTGACGGAGTTTGCTTTTAGCCATTTCTTTTGAATCTGTGTAGAGGAAGTAGGCAATAAACTTGTCTTTGAATTTGGTCCACGTCTGAGTTTTTCCTTTCATAACATCATCCTGTTTCTTGTTGGCAAAATTCTTGGCAATGTCCTTTTTTCCGCCTTTGATCTTTGAGATGGCATATCTGATCCATTCGATGGCTTCCATAATCTGCATGGAGTCCAAATAAAAGGTAAGCACTTTGAACCAGCATTCGGCATTTTCTGGGTTACTTTCATAATCTGCGGGTGCCTCATGTTTCAAACGTTTTCCCTCCACAGTGTGTTGGATATTGGTGACCGTATATTGAGTGATAGTTTCTGTGATTTGCTCCATGGCATGGGTTGACCATTTGTAAAAAGGAATAATAGAAGTGATGAGGTTGAATAAGGATTGGAGCCAGTGAAACAGAGTGTTCCATAGGTTCATGGAAGTGGGAGGATTTGGTGGTGGGTTTTGGGATTATCCATGTTGTCTGGTTCAAATTCCAGTGTTCTGAATAGCTGTGATTGAGTGGGTGTGAGAGGAGTGGTGATACAGAGTTTGTAGAAAGGTTCAATGAGGGGTGAGACAGAAATTGTGGTTGAAATTTAAAAGGGTGCAAAAATGAACAGGAGACAGGGTAAGTCTTGGGTTTTTGTCAGCAATGCTTTCAACAACACATGTCTCAGTGTTGATGGCTCTACCTTTCAACTTAAGATGTGGAAAAAGGTAGGTAAAGAAGTATATTCAACTATACTACTACTCTAGCTACTAATGGCAAGTGTTGATGATGGCAGTATAAGACCAATCCAAGACTATGGATTCAAACTGAGATGTATAAATATAAAGTGAACACTGATTAACGTTTGATGGTAGGAAATAAGGTTCAATCATGTGAGTAGTCATGTGGTTCATAATGAATGTATGTACTTGTTATCTTATCTTATCTAAAATATTGTCTGTTATCTTAGATTAGATTGTGATTGTTGTGAAAAGTAAAAAGTATTTGTAACACAAGACTTACTCTGTCTCCTCATCATTTTTGCACCCTCTTGATTTTTACTCACAATTTCTCTCTCACCACTCATTGAACCTTTCTCTGAACTCTATACATCACCACCCCTATCCCAACAACACCAACAAACCTATTCAGAACACCAGAAAAAAATCAAATGGATAATCCCCAGAACCCACCACCAAATCCCCCAATCCAATGGATTTGTGGAACACTTTGTTTCACTGGCTCCAATCCCTTTTCAATCTTATAACCTCTATAATTCCTTTTTGGAAATGGTCAATCCAGGCAATGGAACAAATCACGGAAACCATTACCCAGTACACAGTCACTAATAATACCCAACATGCTGTGGAAGGAAAATGCCTGAAACATGAGTCACCCACGGACTATGACAGAAAGCCGGAAAAGGCCAAGCACTGGTTCAAGGTGCTTACTTTTTATCTGGACTTCATGCGAATCATGGAAGCTATTGAACGGATCAGATATGCTGTCTCAAAGATCAAAGGTGGAAAGAATGACATTGCCAAGAACTTTGCTGACAAGAAATGGGATGATGTCATGGAAGGAAAGATTCAGACGTGGGCCAAGTTCAAAGATGAATTCATTGCCTACTTCCTCTACACAGACTCAAGAGAAATGGCCAAAAGCAAACTCTGCCAACTGATGCAGGGCGCCTTCACAGATAAAGAATTCATACTCCCACTCAAGACACTTGGAACACAAGTGTGGAGAAAAAGGACACCAAAGCAAAGATTGCACCAAACCATGCAAATACAATGTGCAAGGTGTTGAAACTGGACTAGACACTGAACCAGCAAAGAAAGACACCAATGAGGTAGAAAAATTGAAGGAAGAACTTGCAATTATGAGAGATATTGTCGCAAACCTAAAGAAGAGTTTTCAGGAGGGCAAGAACTGAGCACATGTTCTAAGGCCCAAAGAGACACTTTAGTTAGAAATTCTATAATCATTCCAGAGTTGACCTCTAATGAAGACTGGATTAAAAACAAAGCAATTGTGCGATTCAGAAAAGACAAATTTGAAAATGGAACACCCCAACACATGGCCAGGATGTTAATCCTACAATGGACAGATATGGCACTTGCATCACTATGGAATTAGACCCATGGCACCAGTCAAAAAGAAGTGACTGGTGACCTCCTCCTTTGGATCAACAGACTCATGGATATGGGCATCATCAGGGCTCTCATAGAACTATCCAAACCAAGAAAACATGTTTGGAAAAACCATGAAAATCAGCTTGACATTCCCCTTGTGATCCAAATGCTAGATGACAGATGCTCAATTACCAGCACAGGACTCTTAGACAGTGGAAGCACTGGCACATGCATAGACAAGGACTTTGTAAGCAAGAATCAGATAATGACAAAAAAATATCCCATTCCCATCCCTGTCTACAATGCTGGCAGATCTTTCAATGAAGCCAGACCAATCACTGATTATGTCAAATTAGAACTCCGAATCAAAAACCACTGGGAATGCATCACCTTTGCAGTTGCCCAACTCAGAAAGTCAGAGATTTTTATTGGACATGATCGGCTGAAACTTTGTAACCCTAACATCGACTGGAAAATGTCCACCATTGAATTCAACAGATGCCCGCTTGAATGTTCCCCTATCCAACTCCCTGAAGACCCAGAGGAAGAAGAGGAAGAAATGGACCTCAAAGAACTCATGGAACCTGGAGAATGCCTTCTTGCAATAGATCTACAAACAGAGGTCAGCATACACGCATTCCAGACTACTGTGTCAAAATAGCTGAAGCAAAATCTGATAAACAAAAGAAATTGTTTGAAGAAATGGTTCCCAAAACATATCATGAATATTGAGAGGTGTTTGAAAAGAACTCTTTTGACAAACGACCCCCATGATGCCCATGGGACCACACTATCAAACTCATCCCTGATTCCAAACCTGTCGACTGCAAAGCATATCCCCTAAGCCCCTCAGAACAAATGGAACTAGACAAGTTCCTAGATGAAAAGTGAAATTCTTCATCAAAAAGAAAACTGGATCTCTCTGACCAGTCCAAGATTATCAAAAACTAAATGATATGACAATCAAAAACAGATACCCGCTTCCACTGATACAAGAACTAATAGACAAACTGAAAGGATCACACTATTTTACCAAGATGGATATCCAATGGGGATACAATAACATAAGAATCAAGGAAGGTGATGAATGGAAAGTGGCATTCCAAACCAATCGGGGACTATTTGAACCCCTCATAATGTTTTTTGGACTCACCAATTCCCCAGACCATGATGAACGCCCTATTCAAAGACAAAATCAACAAAGGGCAAGTAATCATTTATATGGACAATATACTTGTACTAGGAAGAACTCTAGAAGAACACAGAAACATCACAAAATGTGTCCTTCAAATCCTGAAAGAACATAAACTCTTCCTGAAGCCAGAGAAATGTTTGTTTGAACAAGACCAAGTAGAATACCTTGGACTAATTGTCTTGCATAACAAAGTACACATGGACCCAGCAAAAGTGGAAGCGGTAAAGAACTGGCTGCAACCAACAGAAAAATGAGGAGTACAACAATTCCTTGGGTTCACAAACTTTTATAGATGGTTTATCAAAGGATTCTTGGGAGTTGCAAAACCTCTTATGGAACTAACTGGAAAAGCAGAATGGCAATGGACAGACTGACAAACTGAGGCGTTTAAAGAATTAAAGAAGTGCTTAACCACAGCACCGGTATTAGCAATACCAAATGACAACGGAATGTTCCGGATAGAGGTTGACACATCAGATTATGCAATCAGAGGAATACTATCACAAGAACAAGTAGATAGTAAATGTAAGCCCATAGCATACATATCACACACACTAAATACTACTGAACAAAACTACAAGATACATGATAAGGAAATGTTAGCTATAATGGTAGCACTAGAAGAATGGCAACAGTACTTGCTAGGAGCTAAATTACCCTTTGAGATATATATGGACCATGAAAATTTACAATACTTCAAAAAACCACAAAATTTAAATAGGCAACAAGCTCACTGGACCACTGAACTACAGGACTACATATTTACCTTACATCACCACCCCGGACATCAGAATGGAAAGGCAGACTTCCTGTTGAGACAAGCAAGGAATCGACAACAAAATAATGACGCAAATCAAGGCCAACAAATCATGGGAACATCTGATCACACAACACCTCACAGCAAAAACCACAGGATGGAAGGAAACTGAAGGAATAGTCATGTGGTATGAATGGATCTATGTGCCAAAAGACGCAAAACTTTGAGAGCGAATCATCCAGGAAAATCACAACCTCCCATTAGCCAGACACCCAGGACAAGCCAAGATGTATGAGCTCATAACCTATGACTATTGGTGGCCCAGACTCCATGCTGACATTACCAAATACATAAGCAGCTGTGAGAAATGCCAACAGATGAAGCCAAAACATTCACTCCCCCATGCCCCTTTACAACCCAATGACATTCTGACCAAACCATGGGAAACAGTAACAATGGACTTCATTGGACCAGTACCAGAATCAAATGGCTACAATCAAATAATGGTTGTTATTGATCAGTTCACAAAGAAAGGCATATTCATTCCCACACATGACACCATCATGGCACTAGGAATGGCTAAAGAATTCAGGGACCACATCTTCAAGGAACACAGATTGCCAAAGAAAATCATTACAGACCGCAGACCACAATTTGACTCATTGTTCACAAAGGAACAATTCAAATTACTGGGAATAACTCACAATATGTCCACTGCCTACCATCCCCAAACCAATGGACAGACAGAAAGGGTCAACCAGGAAATTGCACAATGTCTAAGGGTCTATATTAATCACTGCCAAGACAACTGGGCCAAATGGATTGCGATTGCCCAATTCACCTATAATGACAAAGTTCACATGGCAACAGGCTATTCACCCTTCTTCCTGAATTATGGAATTCATCCCTGGAAAGGAACAGCACCAAAGGGAGAAACCAAGTCACCAGAAGCAGACAAATTTGCCAACAATATGCACCAAATAAGAACCAAAGCAGAATTGCCATTGAAACAAGCTGCTGAACAAACAGAAATTGGGTATGACCGCTATTGGAAAGAACAGCAGTAGAAGCAACCAATCTCAAAACTCAACAACTGGCCCAAAAGCTCAACAACAAACACCAAGGACCCTTCAAGATTGTTGCCAAAGTCAGCAAATCAGCATACAAATTAGACCTCCTGCATTCCTGGAAATTAAAACACCTGACCTTCAATAAATCACTCCTTACCCCTTTCGTACTCCCTGCCTTTCCCTCCCTGGAAAAACCACTGCCGCCCACCCCCATAACTGATAAAGAAGGAGAAACCAGGCACAAACTCAATGAGATCATTGATTTCCAACCCCAAGGCCAAGGCTTCCAATACCTCGTAAAATGGACTGGTTATGGACCCAAAGAATACATGTGGGAACTGCGCCACAAGATCCTTGAAGATGCCCCTGAAGCTGTCACTGAATTCCATTAAGAACACCCTGCAACCCCTTGTCCCCTCAACATCCCCTTGAATGTATTTAAAGTTGACATTAAACATAACACCCATCTATATAACTTTCCCATCCAACAATGAATAACTATACCCTTTACTATTATATCATGACTGTCATTCTTTTTATCTTCTACATCCTCTATACTCTATGCAAATGGGTTGCATACTAAATTGAACATCAACATGACTCTGGAGCCACATGAGATTTGGAGAGAAATTTTGAAGAAGTTGGACTAATACCAATCCAATGACATAGGAGGGAATAATCATGAGGATGCAATCCCTTAAAGGAGGGGTAATGCCACAAATTCTTTTTATTTATCACAACTATCATGATCTAATCTAAGACAACAGACAATACTGCAGATAAGATCATAGTACATACATTCATTACAAAACACATGACTAGTCACATGACCAAACCTTATCCCTTACCATCAAACTTTAATCAGTGTTCACTTTATATTTACAAGTCTGAGTTTAATCTACAGTCTTGGGTTGGTCTCTTACCACCACCACCAACACTCAGTGTCTGAAGTAGTTAACAGTAGTTGATCCCAATACATCTTTTTTTTTACATATATTTTCCAATCTTAAAGTTGAAGGTTGAGCCACTGATGCCAAGACACATGTGTTAAACTGTTGCTGACATGAGTGTCTTGCTGCACTTGTTCATATGTGGAACTGGTGTCCAACATCTGCTGTTCCTAACTCTACACCATATGAAATGTGGTATAAGAGGAAACCAAATATTAGTCACCTGAGGGTTTGGGGTTGCATAGCATATGTTCATGTACAGAAGGATAAACAATCACACTTGGGTTCCCACAATGAGAAATGTATCTTCATTGGCTATCCTGAGGGCTATAAGGGGTGGAAGTTCTATAATCCTAAAACATGCAAAGTTATAATATCTGAGTGAGCAGATTTTGATGAACGCTATACATATGGGTCCCCTCCACCAAAGCCTCCAGTTGAGAAAATGCAACAAAAGCCTGAAATTGACCAATATATACCTATTGCACCAAGTAATGAATTAGAACCTGAACACACTATTGAAGAACTTGATCCTATTCATAATGAAGAAGGAGATGGTCTGGTAAATGAACCCCAGTACTCAATGAGGATAATGCTAATGATCAGGAACCAGATGACTAGCCTATTGCCATTTGGAAACCAGTAAGGAATTATCGACCTCCAGGTGAATGGTGGAAAATTACAGGTCAAGAGGAAGGTGTACACTTGGTCAAACAATTGAAGCCTACTACATATAAGCAAGCAACCAATGGATCAAGTGCTACACAATGGCAAGATGCCATGTTGGAGGAAATTAATGCACATTTAACTAATGATACCTGGAGCATTGTACCACTTCCACCTGGTGAGAAGGCAATTGGGTCAAGATGGATTTACAAGGTGAAGCACAAAGCAGATGGTTCAGTTGAACACTTCAAAGCACAACTTGTTGCTCAAGGCTTTAGTCAGCAACCTGGACTTGATTATTTAGAAACTTTTGCTTCTACTATGCAATCAGCATCAATGCATACTGTACTAGCTTTAGCAGCTATTAAGGACCTACACTTACATACAGTATCTCATGCATTTATTAATAGTGATGTTGATACAGTAGTATATATGAAGCAACCTGAAGGGTTTCAACAAGGTGGACTAGGGTATGTCTGTAAACTGAACAAGTCCCTTTATGGGTTAAAGCAGTCACCCCATCTTTGGAGTGAGAAGTTGGGAAGTGTACTGAAAGCAATGGGCTTCAGCAAACTGACTTCTGATCCAAGCCTTTACATTTATGAACACAATAATGTGAAGGTCATTATGCCAGTCTTTGTTGATGACATTACCTTGGCATCAGCTTCTAAGGAAGCACTGGATGATGTTGTGGCTGAGCTCTCTACTCACTTCAAACTACGGGATCTTGGGCCTACTTCATATCTCCTGGGAATAGAAATTAAACGGGACTTTGAAAAGCATGAAATATATCTTAGCCAAAGACAATACATCCTAAACAAACTTGAAGAGTTTGGAATGGCTGAGTGTAATCCTGTTGGAACCCCTATTGCCCCTGGAACTGTACTGACTAGAGAGCAATGCCCAAAGTCACCAGATGATCAAGAGGAAATGCTTAAAATACCATACATGAGTGCAGTTGGGTCCTTATTGTATCTGGCTACAATGTCACGTCCTGATATTGCTTATGCTGCAGGTGTCCTTGCATGTTTCAACTCAAATCCTGGCATGGCTCATTGGAAAGCTGTAAAACATCTGTTTAGATACTTAAAAGGGACTGTAGACATGAAGCTAACCTTTGGACCCAACAAATCTGAGAATGATCTATTTGTCACTTTTAGTGACTCTGATCTTGGTGGTAATAAAGACAATGGCAAGTCTACCACAGGCTACATAGTTAAATTGGGTTCAGGTGCTGTATGTTGGAGCAGTAAATTGCAATCTGTTGTTACACTGTC
>JABCKL010016998.1:0-10103 GCA_018851305.1 Calocybe cyanea | reverse complement strand
ATGGTGTAGAGTTAGGAACAGCAGATGTTGGACACTGGTTCCACACATGAACAAGTGCAGCTAGACACTCACCCCAAAATGTCTTTGGCAATCCTGATTTGCTCAACATTGCAGTGATCCACTCAGCAAGCACTCTATTTGCTCTCTCAGCAACACCATTTTGCTGAGGGCGGTTACAAGTAGAATACTGTTTTTCAATTCCACATGCATCCAAAAAGTCTACAAACTCATTAGAAATGTATTCACCACCCTTATCACATCTGAACACTTTCACTTTCTTGTCCAGTGAATTTTCTGCCCATGATTTGAACCCTTTAAAAGCCTCAAATGTATCACTCTGTCATATCCATGCCGAATCCATCATGTGACCTCATCAATACTGTCAAAGATAACTCCGCACCGTTCTGCTTATTCATTAGTATGTTCAATTTCAAATACTATACTCATTTGCTTCCAGTCGCTTTACAACACCCCTATCTTTGTACACTGCCATCTCCACTGCCTCCATCACTCCACCCACATGGACCCCTTTGTTATCTATTTCATATATTCCCTCTTTTGCAGTCGAGTACTGCCTCACCCATTCCTTTATATTTGTTGCTTGCCAACCATCCTCTTGTTACCATTCCCCTTTCTGATTATCTCTTATCTTACATTTCATATGTTCCAGACCTCCGCTCTATTTCGACTTTATACTAGTATATAAAGACTACCATTTTGTACTAGATACTTTAGTTCGAATATTAATGTTACTCTCTCTGTCCTCTCATTTTGCTCTGAAGACCTTTGACTACTAAGTCTTGAGTCTGACCTCTGACCTCCAACCCTCCAACCCAACTCCCCCCTTCAGAATAAATTAAGGACACAACTTGTGGAAGTGGGCGCAGCATATAAGCTGAAGCCAAGTCCCTTCGACCAACTCTGCATCGGATCTGAACTCTGCTCAACTCCGCTAAGTAATCCATCTTCTTTTATTTTGTTAAGTCCCCGGCATAGCCTAGTCCTTTGGGCACAGCCATAACAGTATATTCAAACTCATACACTTCATGAGTTTTACTTCATAACTTCGATCTTTGAACCATTCTGTTCTTTATTTTTTTTTTGTCATGTCTGATGTTCCACCTCCTGTCAGACGTACTGAACGTTTTCCTCCTGGACCTCCTCCAAGAGTCCCACAGACACTTGCTCAAAGAGCTGAAAGCTCTAGGGCAACTGCAAGAATTGAAGAAGTCCCAGAGAACGTTCCACTCCCTTCTGACAATGGAGACTTGGAGTACGCAGAAGTTCCTGAGCGTCCCTCTAAGTCCCCTAGTCGAAGTGAAGAAAGTCAAGACCCCCATCCACATCCCAATCCACATCACATTCCCTCTGAAACTCTGCCTCCTCTCCAAACTTGCTCCACTCCAGTCCAAGACCCCCATGACCCCATGGCTACCTTTACACAAACCCTCGAATTACTCAATAGCACATTAGAGGGCAACCTTTCCAGACCAAGGAAAAAGGGCAGCAAAGCAAATACTCCTGACACATTTGACAGCAAAGACAAACCAAGCTCAATCAGTTCATTATGCAATGCAACGTCTATTTCATGAATAATGATTTGCAAACGCAAACCAGAAGACCTCCAGGAACTCCGATACGCTATGGAACAAATCGATGATTGCTACTGGGAATGCCAACAGAAGAAATTGAGGGACAGTAATAAAAACACCTCCAACTCTTCAAACTCTAATAAGGGTTCAAATTTGTCCAATTCCAAATACTCCAACTCCAATACTCCGAGCACATCTGAATCTCACAAGAAATCCAGTTCATCCAGCAAATCCTCCAATAACCCAAAATCCACCTTGTCCCATAAATCCAAAGACACCAAAACCCCCTCCCCACTCGCTGATAAACTCGGATCTGATGGCAAACTCACTAAAGAGGAACGCCAATGCCACTTTGACAACAACCTATGCATGTTTTGCGGCAACTCTGGTCATAAAGCTAAGGAATGTCCCAAGTCTACTTCCAAGGCTACTAAAGCTTGCGCTACTCAGGTAGTTGAGTCCAATTTGCTGGAGTCCTTGGACTCTGAGTCCGAATCAAAAAATTAACCAGCAGCCCCCAGGACCCTGTGCAGCCTGGCAACTGCGTTGTTCCCAACTGCACAGAAGGGTATTGCAGACTCAATGCATCCACTCTTTCTGAACACGATCTGAACTCTTTCCTCATTTACATCTGCTCTTATTATCATTCCATTTCCTTCACTGGCCTTCTCAATTCTGGCTCCTCTCATTGTTTCATTGATTCCAATTTTGTCTGTTCTAATAAACTCCGAACTACTCTGATCACTCCACTCCGACTCATTCTGTTCAATGGTACTTCAAACAACCACGTTACAGAAACCTGCGAGCTACCCATAACCTTTCCAACTGGAGACACCCAACTTCTGACCTTTCTGGTAACCCCCCTTGATAGCTTTGTTTTTGGACTAAACTGGTTGACCCAATACAATCCATTGATTGACTGGGCCTCACAAAGTATTGAAGCATTCTGGCAACCTGTACCCGGCAAGTCGATGTTAGAGGCAAAGCCACCCAAAGCTGAGTCTCATGCCACTCTGAAATCCGCAACTCCGACCCCCTCCATCTCATTCATCAATGCAGCTGCCTTTAGCAGGGCTTGTAGAACAAAAGGCAACCTTGCCTTCCAACTCCAATTCTCTCCAGGGAATGCTACACTCCGCTCTGCACACTCCAAAGAGGAAGTTGACCTTTCAAATGTTCCAAAACACTATCATCAGTACGCTGACATCTTTAGTAAAAGAAAGGCTGACACCCTTGCTCACCATCGCCCCTATGACCTGAAGATCAACCTCATTGAGGATGCTACACCCCCTTTGGGCGTAATGTATTCAGTTTCCCAATCCGAACTCCAAGCTCTTAGAGACTTTATCGACGAGCACGTTAAGGTCAGATTTATATGTCCAACCAACTCCGCACATGGTGCACCTGTTCTATTTGTTTGCAAAAAGGATGGCTCCTTGCGCCTTTGTGTTGACTTTAGAGGCTTAAACAAGATCACAATTAAGGACTGTTATCCACTTCCGCTCATCTCCGACCTCCTTGATTCCCCAAGAAAAGCACACATCTATACAAAAATTGACCTTCGCCATGCCTATCACCTTGTGCGCATAGCAGAGGGCGACGAATGGAAAACTGCTTTCAGGACTCGGTACGGTTCTTATGAATGGCTTGTAATGCCTTTTGGTCTCTCTAATGCCCCAGCCTCATTCCAACGCTTCATGAACGACATCTTTAATGATCTTTTAGATGTTTGTGTTATGGTATACTTGGACAACATCCTCATCTACTCCGATGACTCCGACATTCATTGGACCCACGTCAAAGAAGTCCTTCAACGTTTGCAAAAGCATGGTTTATATGCTAGAGCTGATAAGTGCGAATTTGAATCTGACACTGTAGAATACCTGGGCTACATCCTTTCTCCGGATGGACTCCGAATGGACCAGGCCAAAGTACAAGTTATCCAAGACTGGCCTGAACCACATAAAATCAAAGAAGTCCAATCATTCCTAGGTTTCTTCAACTTCTATCGTCGCTTCATCTCCAACTACTCCGAAATCGTCATTCTGCTCACTCGCCTCACTAGAAAATCCGTCCAATTCAACTTCTCCCAACTATGCCGTGATGCCTTCAACAAGCTAAAGGCTGCGTTTTTATCCGCCCCCATTCTGACTCAGCTCCACCCTTCTGATTGACATTTTCATGGACCACAAAAACCTTGAATACTTTGCAACAACCAAGATCCTTACTCATTGCCAAGCCTGTTGGTCGGAGTTCCTCTCCACTTTTAACCTAATTATTTGCTTTTGTCCTGGTTGTTTGGGTACTAAACCTGATTCTTTGACTAGACAATGGGACGTCTACCCTAAAGGGGGAGATAGAGATTATGCAAAAGTCAATCCCCACAATCTATGTCCTATCTTTACCCAAGAACAACTGACGACCTCACTCCACACAACAACTCTAATCGGACCAACACTCCACGCAGCAACCATTATGGATCTAGAAAACCTCCATGAAACCATCATTAATTCCCTTCCCCATGACCAATTTGCCCAAGACCACCTATCTAAGGCAGATTCTGGCTCTGACCCTCGTTGGACTAAAGACCCCTCTGGCCTTCTATGTCTAGATAACAGAATTTATGTCCCAGACTCCGACGACCTCCGACTTCGGATACTTCAATACAAACATGATCACATCTTAGCTGGCCATCCCGGCCAAAACAAAACGCTTGAAAGTATTTGTCACAACTATGTTTGGCCTAACCTATGCACCTTTGTCAAAGAATATTGCCAATCATGTACTACTTGCATGCAAAACAAGCCCCAACGCCACAAGCCTTATGGAACACTTAAACAACTTCCAGTACCAGTCAGACCATGGGATTCTATTTCTATGGACTTCATTGAAATGCTTCCAACGTCCTCCGACTTCAACTCCGTTCTTGTCATTGTAGATCACCTCACAAAACAAGCAATCTTTATCCCCACTACTAACAAGATCACTTTGTCGGACCTCACAGAACTGTTTGTGCTACATGTCTTCTCCAAGCATGGAGTCCCCAATAACATCACATCTGACTGTGGTCCTGAATTCACTTCCCATTTCTTCCATTCCCTTGGCAAATCCCTTAACATGCAACTTCATTTCACATCTGGCTACCATCCTGAAGGCAACGGTCAAACTAAACGTATCAATCAAATCCTCAAACAATACCTCAGGATCTACTGTAACTACCAGCAAGACAACTGGTCGGAACTCCTTCCGCTTGCGGAGTTTGCTTACAACAACACCCCTAGCCCCTTCTTTGCAAACAAAGGATACCATCCCAACATCACAGTCCATCCTGAATGCGACCTTGCTTCTTCTCATGCAAGAGACATGGTTACTGATCTCGACGCTCTCCATTGAATGCTTTGTGATGAAATGCAAGAAGCCCAGCGCCTTTATCAAGTAGCTGCAGACCAATGTCGGATATCAGCTCCAACTTATCAAGTTGGACACAAAGTTTTTGTCAAAGCAAAATACTTCAAAACAATGCATCTGTCCAAGAAGCTTTCAGAAAAGTATCTAGGACCCTATACCATTATCGCCCAACCCAGTACACACTCCTTTACTCTCAAACTTCCAAAGAACTTTAGATCAGTCCAGCCAGTCTTCCATGTCTCTATGCTTGAACCTCATCTTCCCAACACCATCCCGCATCGGAGACCCACTCTGCCGCCTCCAGTCATTATCAACAAAGAAGAAGAATATAATGTTCTAGCAGTTGTAGACTCAAGACTCAATATGCGCCTGGAATGTCCTCTAGAATACTTGGTTCAATGGGAAGGCTATGAAGACACTAGCAAAGAATATTCTTGGAGCCCTGCCACGTTTATGGAGAACTCCAAAGAAGCTGTCGCTGAATTCCACCTTTGCCATCCAGAGAAACGAGGTCTGATCATTCCGGTCCCAATCCGATGAAAAAAATAAGTCCTTTGTTTCATTACTTATTTATGACACTTTACTTACAATTCCGTTCTTTGCTTATATTTCAGACAATTTGTTTTCTTTGAAAAGGCCAAGTGCCTTATTAATCTATTTACAATTATTCTTCTATTTACACTAATACTTTTTCCCAGTTATCTGTTCTATTCTAGAAACCGGGTTTTTGTTTCATTTTTTCTTTCAATTTCTTATTTTTCTCCTCCGCCTGTTGCAGCCTCGCCGCAAATTCCCTTACCCTTTCCTTCTCGTGCACTGCCCTGAGCTTGAAACTTGCAAGCTCAGCCTCTAACCCCTCATGTTCCACCGCTTCCACCTGCCTCTGCTCCGACTCATCCTCCCAATACTTATCATTGTCATTCTGGGTACCAGGATGTTCCCAAGTCCCACTCTGCATGAATTGTGCCGCCACTTCCAATGACTGCAAGGGGGATCGTTTTCTCTTCTTTCCCTTGTTGTTATCCTTCACCCTCACTGCTACCTCTGCATCCATGGGCCTCCATTCCATAGAACCCTCACCATCTGCAATCACATCTGCTTACCAACGTGCCCAAACCCCCTTTGCCACCTCCAATGCCTTACGCTCGCTGGGTGACACATAAAACTCCGGCATCCCCAGAGCCCTCTGTTTACTCTCCAAGCCCAGCACCATCCCAGAAAACGCCCTCATCTCGTCCCATACGCTGTACTGCATCACCGTCAAGTCCTCCACCAAAGTCCCCACCTTCCTCACCAAGTCCCTCGTCCTCTTCATCCCAGCTTGCATGGACTTGACAAAGTCCAAACATTCCGACAGTTCCGCAGGCTCCACAGTTTGGACCTTTCTCACTGTCTTGGGGCATTTGTTTGAAACCCCACACTTTTGTTTAGTGGCTGCACAATGGGCGCACATTGTAGCCTTTGGATGACTACTCAAAGTTATTAGTAATTATTCAATTGCTAAACTGTGGACTTACTTCTGTTGGGGCACACAGGCATGCCCACCCTTCTTACAAAAATAGCAAGGATTCTCCCTGCTCCAACCAACTCTAGTGGGCAAAGCCACTAAGTCGTTGTCGTTGTCTTCATCCTCCGCATACTCCGACCCCTCTGACTCCCCTACTAACTCCAACACCTCTGCTGGCAATTCTTCTATAAACGCGTTCATTAGTGTTTTGCAAGATTCAAGTTGGACTTACCCATCATCATCTCCTCATATCCTCAGAGCATCAACTCCGCACCCTTCTGACCTTCATTTCTTGCAGCAACTGCGTTTCATAGTGCTGCCTCCACTTTGTTTTTGGACAAGGTCATTTTGCTGACAGTTTTCTTCAAAGTCTTAGTCATGTTGGAAGTTTGCAGAAAGAGAAGATTTCTTTTAGGTGCCCAACACCCTGGCTTTATAGTGAAGTACTCTGGCATTACATGGGAAAATTCAACATAGGACAAACAACACGTCAACATCACGTCTACTCTCTAGGCCTTGTGGCTTGGCCTTAAGGGGGAGATACTGTCATATCCATGCCAAATCCATCATGTGACCTCATCAATACTGTCGAAGATAACTCCACAACTCCGGAGTAAGTCCACACCATTCCACTTTTTCATTAGTATGTTCTATTTCAAATACTATACTCATTTGCTTCCGGTTGCTTTACAACACCCCTATCTCCACTGCCCCCATCACTCCGCCCACATGGACCCCTTTGTTATCTATTTCATATACTTCCTCTTTTGCAGTCAAGTACTGCCTCACTCATTCCTTTATATTGTTGCTTGCCAACCATCCTCTCATTACCATTCCCCTTCTGATTGTCTCTTTATCTTATGTTTCATATGCTCCAAACCTCTGCTCCAGTCCGACTTTATACTAGTATATAAAGACTACCATTTTGTACTAGATACTTCAGTTCAAATATTAATGTTACTTCCTCTGTTCTCTCATTTTGCTCTGAAGACTTTTGACCACCAAGTCTTGAGTCTGACCTCTGACCCTCCGACCCAACTCTGCCCTCAAAATAAGTCAAGGACACAACTTGTGGAAGTGGGCGCAGCACATAAGCTGAAGCCAAGTCCCTTTGACCAACTCCGCATCGGATCGCAACTCCACCTAACTCCGCTAAGTAATCCGTCTTCCTTTTATTTTGTTAAGTACCCTGGCATAGCCTGGACCTTTTGGGCATAGCCATAACAATACCAAAAGGCCTCAGAAGGCTCCTTGACCTTTTATGTCCATCCCACCTTTAGGGTCCTACTCATACTATCACCAAATCCCTTCCTATTGTACATACTGTCCCCTCTTCAAAACCCTCCCATACCTACATTCACACCACCACTTCGACCTCACCTCCCATACACACCTACTTCCTCCCCCCTGCTCGCCCCCATGACCAGTGGCACAAGCAACCTCATGACTAGACATCCCCCCCAGAAGCAATCCCTGATCACAGAGGCCTTCTGCCCCACCCTGAGCCAATACATGCAAGGCCTACCAGACACTTATGTCCCCTAATGTCTACACACCCACCCTCCAACCCCGACCGCCTTTGCATATGGCAATAAAACCTCAGGTGCTCCTAGAAAGCCCAAACTGACCTCCTCAAACATGCCCTGCTGTTTACAATTTGGATTGGTGCATACAAGTTTTGGTTTAGATGTTTTGACCTGCAAGGCTGTGGTCATTGATCCAAAGGAAGGGTTCTGGCTTTTGAGGTGCTCAAAGTGTAGCTTCAGCCTGGTGATAATGGCCACAGAAGTATCTTTGCCATATAAAGTTGAGGCAATTCTGGTAGGGACCACAATACAATGGTGGCAAAGGTAGAGTCAGAAATAGTAGTGCCTCTCTGAACTGCTAATGCCCATTTATTACAAAGTTTGCAAAGATGTGCATCAAAATCACTCCCATCAGTATACATTAGGTTCCACAGTGCATGCTCTGCTTCTGCAGCTGCAAATCATGAAACTTGTCCATACAATGTCTCAAGTGAATGCCAAGCTTCTGCTGCAGTCCTGTTGCATTTCATTCCAAGTCTGGTGGGTTTCTTTGTGTTATAGGAAATAAGTGCCATAACCCACAAATCACAGGATTCCCATTCAATAGGAGTTGGATTGGGGTTAGACCAGTTTTGAGCATCAAACATAGGGGATGTAATGGATGAAGTTGTCTCGGGTGCAGAAGTTGTGATTGTTACTCCTCCAGGTGTTATTGTATTTGTGTTGGTAGGTGTAATCAGCTGTTGTATGGTTTCATTCAGATAACCTGATGCTCCCTGAATTTTTACTGCCAAAAGTATGTCATCCCTGAAGGACAAAAAGTTGGTACCATCAAAATGTTTCTCCTTGGGGAAGAAGATGTTAGAAAGAGGATTATTTCCAGACATGTCAAGGTAAGTTTGAGCCAAAAATGTATGTGTTGCCAAGACCTTCTGAATGTCACAAGTTTAAGCACAAGCAGGGCCCATAACCTGTAGACAAAAGACAATAACCTCAGGGTCTTGGCAAGGTTATGAGATGGCTCTATATATATTACCTGTAGACAAAAGACAATAACTACAGATAAAGTGAGTACCATAACATAGTAAGAATATGTATATAAGAGCTTACATCAGGAAAATTTGAAACCACTTATCTGTACTTTTCAGTTACTTTTCAGTGGAAAGTACAAAAAAGTACAAAAAGTAATAAACAAAGTAACTGAAAAAGTACAAAAACATGTCTTTTTGTTACTTTTGGTACTTTTCACCAAAAAGTAGCCTGAAAAGTACAGATAAGTATTTTCAAGTTTTCCTGATGTACCCTCAGGGTCTCAGCAAGGTTATGAGATGGCTGAGGGAAGCTATGTGTCCAAAACAAAGGTTAAATAAGAGAAGGAAAAATGAAATAAGTGGGGCAAAAATGATAGGAGTAGATTCCATGCACAGCATGGGGAATTACAGAGACAGGTGATGTGGAGATATGCTGCATGCCAAAATGGCAATGAACAGAGAGAAAATGATAAGCAAGGAAGGAAGTGAATAGAAGGAAAAGAATGGAAGTGAGCATCCTACTCAACAGGGAGCATGAGTATGGTAAGGAGTAAAGTAATAAGCTAGATGAGGCTGGACAGTAGAATTCTTTCCCATGAATCAAAATTCTGAGGGCTTGGCCAGCGATCAAGTCATCCTTGCGAACAAACGAGAGAATGATGAATTGCTAGTGCCTATGATGCTTGCTTGTGAATCAATTGCATGATAGCCTCTGCTTGAGGTAATCCTTTTCCTACAGATTTGGGGGTAAGGCTTGGACGTATTTGGTTCAAAACACAACCACATTTACAGCCAAGTTTGGGGTACCATATGCCAAATTTTCAGGTACAGCATATGGTACCCTTACATAATAAGCATCAATGAGCGAGTGAGCAGGGGATTATAATACGGCAGAAAAAGGCCAAATTGGGCCAAAAATCAATAGTCTAGAGGTATCACAAAATTGAAAACTGAGGTTTTACAAAACTGAGAGATGTCAGATATGGTTTTTAGAGACTGTCTCCTAGGATAATTGACTGCAGCAGTATCTGAAAACTAT
>JABCKL010016997.1:0-10153 GCA_018851305.1 Calocybe cyanea | reverse complement strand
GTTTTTTCCTTTGAGCCACTTCTCATCATAAGCATTTTTTGGTAGGCCATAGACAGCCTTGGTCTTGCGACTGCCGCTAGCAGTATTGTTCTCTCTGGGGATGCATTGGCGGGGGTGTTCTCCCCTAGATGCACCACAAATCCTCCTGTACTTCAAGTATGTGGAGTCAAAGATTCGGAGCCATTCTGAAACGGGTGGCGCTCTCCAAGTAGGAACATTGATACGATATCTCGGTGGTCGGAGACTAGAACCTTCTTGCACTTGTGCGTCTGTTTCATTATCCGACTCGTCGCTGGACATGCCATCGACAGTAAACATTCTCAACATCTCCACGTGGCGCTGGAGATGGGGCTCTTCTTGCGCAATGGCGAGGCGCCGCTCATATAACTATGTTCCAATCACCGTTCAGAGGTATACTCGATATGAAGTCCTGAAAATTACTTACCTTCCATTTTCTGCCTTCTTGTCTGAGCTGTATAGACAGCTTCTACCAATTTTCAGGCAGAAATTGTTTCTGTTGGTACAAAGCATGCAAATGCTTGACATACATGAAGAATGCCTCTGTTACTTCATAGACAAGTTTTGGGGTCACCATCCAGTGATGATACTTGAGGAAACTGTTGTAAAAAATTTTGGCCACTGACTTATTCCAACTGCCACAAGAATTTCCTACAAGACTTAGCCTGAAATGTGACTCACTACAACAAGGGTCTGCTATGTTGTGGCCATTTTTATCAACTAAGCTATGGAATTTGCTATCTTCCTGATGGCTTATAGACACTAGAAGGTTCCCATCAAGAAGCACATTGAGATGGTTGCAGATAAGTGCCTGAACTAGAATAAGCCAAGATAAAAGCATTGGAGAAAATGCTTACCAATAGTCAAACCCTCCAAGAGTCTTGGCATTTGGAAAGATTGCCAAGTTGGTGCCTCTTGGTAAATAAAGGTCTCCTGGGTGAATGGCTGTCTTCACTGCCACTGCCATTTGTGTGAAGTCTGCTGTTGAATGCAGAGGTTAAGCTAGTAAAACCTTCCTTGATGGTGTTGTTCAGGATGTTGAACTGTTTGTTGAGTTGATGCTCCACTCTTGATTTGATGGAATTGTTGTTGCTGATGGTGTTATTTAAGACATTGAATTGTTCATGAATCTGGCACTCCACTCTAGATTCGATGGAATTGTTGTTGTAATGCTCATCATCCTGAAAAGGTTACGCTGGTGAAAAGGATTAACTCAGAAAAACCTTTTACCTACCTCTGTATTCATGTCTGTAACATTGCTGTCTGCCCTGATATACTGACCCATAGTCGGGGAGGGCAATGAAGGCTGTAAGTTCATGTCATCATCCAAATTGTCCTCAAGAATTGGCAAAAGATTGAGGTTGATTTCATCATCTGAATAGGTTTCAATATATCATGGATAATCAGGGCTTATTTACCCATCTGAAGGGGGTTCAGAATGATCAGTATATGGCTGTTCAAAGTCTGTCAAATGACAATAATGATTAAGTAGAAGCTGAACTAACTTGGGGATAAGCATTCTGATCACCTAAAAGGCCATGCTGAGAGCTAGGTTGGTGGAACTGAGGTGGTAGCTATATAACCAATGTCAAAGGCTATTTGAAAAAATACAGTAACGGTCTGAGATCACATACTCTGGGCCCAAGCAGAACATTGGGTTCATTGTCTCTTCACTCAAAATGGGGGCCCAACTGGAGGGGCTGAGGAGCTTGTGAACCTGTCTGTTGGGGAATACAACAGATCACATCAAGTTTGATGAAATGGATGCTGAATATCTCAAACATTCTTGAATTGATGATGATATGAAGTTGTGATTGCGTCAGTTATCTAGGGCTCCATCCAAAAATGCTCTAGGCTGGGGGTGAGCTGCTTATGAAGGTTACAAAAATATACTTTAGCACAGAGGTGTGACAAACAAGCATCCCCTAAAGGTGTGCTGGGTCCAAATTGATGCTTGGTACTAGAGTCCTGCCAGCTGTCTGAGGATGTGTACATAACATGTTGGTCTGGTTCTGGCGTCGGCAGATGCAATGTCATAAAAGGTCTGGATGCTGAGATGGCAGATTGAACCACTCTATGGCTGCCCAACGCATGCAAGAGTGGGGTGTAAAACAATGAGGATTGCAACATGACAGTATGCTATAATCAAAGTTGAGCTTTGTCAAGAAAGATATGTAAGTACCCTCACTTTTTCAGTTACTGGTATGTATCACATGGAAACAATGTGAAGTGTGCTGATCTATATCTTTGCTATCAGGTCTATTGTTCCTGATGTTGTATGTGCCATTGTTGCTAAATCATCTTTATTTGGGAATGGATCTCTAGTTCCTACTTGAGCCATTTATACTCTGTACCAGATGGTATACGCCCTATGACAGGTACATATTGTCAATTGTCTGCTTAACTCCACTAGAACAAAAAATGTAACCCTTTTTCTATATTGTTCCAACAATGGAAACATATATTAGCCCTGATAAACATTGATACTGTGTAGGACATGGTCCAGCACTGATTTGAAGGACCTAGGTTTCCAACACATACTGCAAGGATTGCATATGTTTTGTCTGGCAAGTGCTTTTTAATGACAGTAGATTGATTGAATTGCAGAACAGGCTATACCCCAACTGAGAGTGCAAGATACTGGAGTTACTTCAATCCTTCCAGTATTCATACCATGGGGGCCCCACAGCCATCAGCTTGGATATGAATATTTATCAGGATTTACAATAGTGGCTTCATATGTACATACAGGCCCTACCCTAAGCCTTCTCCTTCCCCTTTCCTTTAGCACCAGCCTGGCGCCCACTTTGGGTGGCTGGCAGCTCATGATCAGACTCTGTTTGTATACCCACCATTGAACCCCCTCTAAGCTTAAGCCACATAGGGACCTTCCTATTGTGGGTGATCCTCAGTGCACAATCACCAAAAATGGGATGAATTACAGACTTCCCATTGACTTTTTTGGGATTGATGGCCATCCATGCCCCAGATATGTCCATCAGCCAGAATTTACAATGTTTTTCCCACTATTCTAGTCGCAGCTGAATACGTGCCACTCGCCATTGCCTTGGGGAAGCGTCTCATGTCCAAGTGACTAATCATCTCATGCACACCAGCAGTGGCAGTCCGTGGATGAAACTTGCCAGTAAAGATATCAGCAAATTCTCATGTTTGGCAGGTGTAATGACTGGCCATTTGTTCACTAATTGGTACGGCAAGTGCATTCACAAGGCCAAGACCAATCTATGCCCAGAGTCCAGCATCCCGGATATCTGGGACCATGCACCATTTTGCTGCCCACTTTTCAAGGAAGTCTCCTTCCAAAAAAAGCATGAGGGCACTCTCTGCCAGCTATATGGGGCAGGCAAGCTGTCTATTGAATTAATAGACAGATTTCTAAATAAGAATCCCCAGGTGTTTACTGCCTGGCACCATTCTTTGCTCAAGGAATTTGAGTGGCAACATCTTGTGCCCTTGTTGGCTTGTGAGGCACGCCTTGTGGAGCACTGGTGCTTGGAGGAGGCGTGGTCAGTACCTCCAAGGAAAGCAGCCAAGTCTGGGCACCCATGTGGGGGGGTGGGCTGACTTCAAACAGCCTCGTCATGTGTACTTGGTATGGCTCCGGCTGCTGGCTGTTGCCTACCCCCCCAGTAGCTCCCTTCTTGGGATGCCATCTGTCTACCCCCCTAGTAGCCTTCTATTCAGAGGGTCAGCCGGGTCAACGGTTATGCTCTGCTTTGGTGGGGTTTTGCTGTGAATTGACACACTCCACTGGCTTCAGCTTTGTGGGGGAATGCCAGCACCTCTGGGTGGAGGGGGAATGGGTAGGGAGGTGGGAGGCCCCTGAGTTGAGAGGGAACGGGTAGGGAGGTGGTGGTTTCAACATGCTGTAGAAGAGGACTGAGCGGTGGGGACAGGGAGTCTGGGGGAGGTTTGGTCCCCTCATGGGTGGGAATGCTAGCCTGGGCCAATTGGGCTGGCAGAGCACTATACCAAGCTTTGGCTTGATGCATCATGGCAGGCACACATGGCCTGCCTGTTTTGTGCATACTCAGGCACAGGCTATGACAAGATTTATTTGTATATGTTAGATTACATCAGCATGTACTACCAAGTAGAGGGGGCCTTCAGCCCCCTGCCAGACTGCAATAGTGCACTGGGGATATAAATATGTGAATAAAAAAAAAAAAAAAAAAAAAAAAAAAAGGTTAAGTGGTACCTGCATGTAGCTGCTCATGATCATGCCAAGACCCTTCAGGTCTTGACAAGGTCAAAAGGCTTTTCTTCTGCCCTTGTGCAGAATATACAAGTGGCAGATATGCTGTCTGATTGGTCTTTCCATATTGGGCATGATTCCCACTATTCCAGTCACAGTTGGATATGTGCCACCTGCCACTACCTTGGGGAGGCATCACATGTCCAAGTGACCAATCATCCCATGCATGCCAATGGAGGTGGTCCATGGATGGCTCTTGCCAGTAAAGATATCAGCAAATTCTCACAACTGGTAGGTGTTATGACTGGCCATTCATTCACTAATTGGTATGGCAAGCACATTTGCAAGGCTGAGACCAATGTATGTCCAGAGTGCAGTGTCCCAAATACCCAGGATCACATGCTGTTTTACTGCCTGCTTTTTGAGGAAGTTTCCTTCTAAGGAAAGCACAAGGGCACTCTCCACCAGCTACATGGGATGGGTAAGCTGTCTATTGAGTTGATAGACAGGTTTTTGGATAAAAATCCCCAGGCATTTACTGCTTGGCATCATTCTTTGCTCAAAGATTTTGCATGCCCTCATCAGCTTGTGAGGCACACCTCGCAGAGTGCCAGCACTTGGAGGAGGCACAGTTAGTACCTCTGGGAAAAGTGGCCAAATCTAGGCACCCGCATGGAGGGGTAGGCTGACTTCAGACAGCCTTGCCACATGTACTTGGTCTGGCTCCAGTTGCTGGCTGCTATACTACCCCTCTATTACCTCCTCTCTTGGTGGGTCAGCCAGGTTAACAGTTATGCTCTGCTGCAGTGGGGTTTTACTGTGAATTGACACATTCCACTGGCTTTGGCTTTGTGGGGGTGTACTTCATCAGGGGAAGATATAAGACCAAGGGAGTCTGGGGGATGTCGGCTTCTCTTGTTGGCAGTAATGCTAGCCTGGGCTGAGCAAGCTGGCAGAGCACTATACCGAGCCTTGGCTCAGTGCATTATGGCAGGCACATGTGGCCCATCTGTTTTGCATGTACCTGGGTGCATACTATGATGAGATTTATTTGTAGGTCAAGATTGCCAACATTTGGGCTGCCAAGGCCTTCCCCAAAGGGGCAAAGACCTTGGTAGATGTTCCTCAGGCACGGTCATTCCTGAAAATCAACAATGTCCCCTACCTCACTTGCAATGAGGCTGGGGAAGTGGTTAAACCTATGTACAAAGGTGGTAGCAGCCAATAAACTCTGGAAGGATCAGCTCCTCCGGCATTTCCACCTCTCTTCAGAACTACAAATTGCACCTAATGGGAAGGCTTCCAACTTGTGTGTGGTGTGGTTTGATATCTGGGACACCGCTACTGGTTCCAATCTCAATAAGCTTAATGGCCAATGCATCAAGTTCTTCAATCGTGTCTGCAAGATTGTAGCTGCCCACCGCCATGCTGGTACCCCCCTCTGCCACAAGTGCTGGAAATGGGGGCACTCATCATGGGCTTGCCGCCACCAATCGGGCTTTTGCATGCATTGCACTGAAATGCATGCCATTGAATGGCATGACGCACTTGCTATGTGCTGTCATTGCCCTCCTCCTGGCAAGGAGCTGACCCCTGAGGGAACTCCTTGCCCCCACAAGCCCCACTGTATGAGCTGCAGTGGGGAACACTGTGCAGACTCCCAGGACTGCCAGTTCTGAAAGCACCACTCTGATGCTGACTGGATAGCTGGTCGTTATGCAAGGCAGGAGGCAGACCATGTTGCAGCCTGTCCTTCTGGACCCTTGGACTCTTTGGCATGCCCCAACACTCCCCGAACTCTGGCCTGTCCAGATAAGGGGAAGGGGCATGCTTCATCTCCTGCTGGCAATTAGTCGTAGTCTAATGGTATTACATACTTACTGCCAGAATGTAAACCACAATTTTCAATGGATGTCTTCTCTTCTTTCATCCCTGGGAGATAGGTTTGACATGATTCTACTCCAAGAACTGCCTTGGAGACTTGTTTGCCAAACCATATCCATGACCCGGAAAGATGGCGACCCAATGATGGGCCCTCCCATTGATCCAGCTTGGACAGTACTGTTTTGGAGGCCCAAGGGTGAGGATGATCATTCTTGTGTCATGCGCTATGTCTACAAGAGGCTTGCTTCTTGGGGCGTTTGTATGGACTCAGACATTGTGGATCATAGAGATGTCTTAGTAATTGGTTTAGCCCTTAAGGGGCACACTATCACGTTATGCAACATGTATTTGGAACATGACTCATCTGGTATCAAATGGCTTTTGGATCACTCTGACCAGCTTTGGCTGGATTATCTCTGTGGTGATTTCAACTGTAGGTCATCTGTGTGGGACCCTGGGTATCTGCATGGCAATCATATGGCTGACACACTACTGGCTGCAGTAGGCAAGATGGGGTTGGTTTTGGGTCGTCTAGAGGTACTGGCTTTGACTCATTATCTGTACAATACCACTAAGTCCAAAACAGTAATAGATCTGGTCTTTTTGCCTGCTGAATGCAGACTCAGACTGGAACCTGTTGTGCAGGCAAGCAACCAGGGCCCTTCAGACCATGCGCTGCTCACCATTGATCTTGAAACTGATGTCCCTGCTAGGGCTGTTAGTCATTCCTGTCCATTTAAGAGTGAAGACTCTGAGTCTGAGTTCTGGATGGATTTAGAAGCTGTGTTCACCTCCTGGGAGGTGGAGGGACTCATGTTCCCAGTGACTATTGAGGCATCTCTATTAGTACTGACAGAAGCAATTTCCAAGGCATGGCAGGATCACATGCAAGACCCAAAGCAATCAATGCGCGCCAAGGCATGGTAGAATACATCATGCACTGATGCACTTTCAACCTACAGAGATTCCAGATTGGCTGTCCACTAGAAGAATTTCAAAAATGCCTGCTGAACGGCTAAACAGGACTTCTTTGATCTCTGGATCAAAGAGATCACTTCTAGGAACAAGCAGCCCTGGGACTTGGACCAAGGCCCATTCTCTTCCCACACATAAGTCCATTGAGTATTGAGGGGCCTAGTGTGAATTGGTTGAGCTCCTCTGGGAAGCTCTACATGCTACCTACAACTCTGCTTTGGGGAGGCAGGTAGATTTTCAAGTGTTTGACTCCCTTGTCAATCATTCTGCATGTGACTGGGCCCTTTTCTCAGTCCTCAAGCTTTGTGAACCCCTAGCAAAAGCTTTGGGCAGATCAGCTCCCAGACCAGATATGCTCACATAGAAACACCTGAAGTGTGTCTTCAGGCATGAAAAATTGGCTTGCCAGTTCCTGGCTTTTGCTGATGCCTGCCTTTGCATTGGGCACTGGCCAAGTCATTTCAAGCAGTCCAACTTGGTCATTATACTGAAACTGGGTAAACTGGACTACAAAACTCTCAAGTTGTTCAGACCCATTGCACTTCTGAACGTTCTTGGCAAACTAATGGAGAAAATGATCACAAATCGAATGTTGTTTGATGCAGCCAAATTTGGTGTTCTCCACCCTAACCAGTTTGGGGGCACTAAACAGCATTCCACTGAGGATGCAGGTGTCTACCTTACTACAATCATCCATGCTGGGTGGGCCAAAGGCTTTAAGATGAGTGTTTTAGTGTTTGATATCACCCAGTTTTTTCCATCTCTTAATCACAAGATGCTGTTGTGCGTGCTCAGGTGGGGCAGCTTTGGCCCAGAATTGGATGGGTTTTTCTCCTTGTATCTGTGGGGAAGGACTACCTCCTATCTCTGGGGTCCCAATAGATTGCCTCCAATGACAGCTGATGATGGCATGGGACAGGGTTGTGTGCTCTCTCTGGTCCTATTGGTGGTGTATCTTGCACTGCTCATGAGGTTATTTTCTCAGCAAATCCCCCTATCTGAGGGTACACTGCTTTCCTATGTGGATGATGGCACTATCATTGTCCAACATAAAAACTGGGCGGACAATTTGTTTGCACTTTGCAGCTTGTACAGAGTGATCAATGAGGTCACCTCCCATATGAGTCTAATACTTGAGCATGGGAAATCAGAGCTTTTCCATTTCTCATACAAGCTGGGTGATGACAACCTTCCTTTGGACTTTGCCGTGGCGCCCTTTACCGGGACGCTGCCCCTTGTTCCAAAGAAGGTCTGGCACTATCTGGGGTTCTTTTTTGATTGCCATTTGTCCTTCAATGAGCACATTCAATTCTATGCTACCAAGTCTCTCACAACTGTCAAGGCCATGAGAATGCTTGGTAATTCTCAGTGGGGCCTGACACCCCAGCAGCACTGCACACTCTATCAAGCATGCATCCCCCCTGTCACTACCTATGGCTTGTGTCATGAATAATTTTTCATTTTCACAGACATCACAATCTAATCTAAGATAACAGACAATATTTGTAGATAAGATAAGATTACAGTACATACATTTGTTAACAACCACATGACCATGCACATGACTGAACCTTATTACTTTACATCAAACCTTAATTAGCATTCACTGTATATTTACGCATCTGAGTTTGAATCGGTAGTCTTGGGTTGGTCTCTTACTGCCATCACCAACACTTGTTGTTTGTAGTAGATAGTAGTAGTTGATCCCAATACACCTTTCATACATATATTTTCCAAACCTCTAAGTTGAAGGTTTAGTTATCGATGCCGAGACATGTTGTTGAAAGTGTTGCTGACAAAAACCCAAGACTTACCCTGTCTCCTTGTCATTTTACATCCTCTTTGAATTTTACTTGCAATTTCTCTCTCACCACTCATTGAACCTTTCTCCGAATTACATATCACCACTCCTCTCTCACCAACACAATCACAAATTTTCAGAACACTGGAATCAGAACTCAGAAATATGGACAATCCCCAACAACCCCCACCGACTCCACCTCCCACACATATGGACCTCTGGAACACCTTGTTTCAATGGCTCTAATCCTTGTTTAACCTCATCACTTCTATCATTCCCTTCTACCAATGGTCTACTCAGGCAACGGAACAAATTGCAGAAACTATCACTCAGTACACGGTCTCATCTACCCAATGTGCTGCAGAGGGAAAACGTTTGAAACATGAGGCACCCGCGGATTACAACGGCAACCCGGAAAAAGCCGAGTGCTTGTTCAAAGCGCTTACATTCTATCTGGACTCTATGCGAATCATGGAAGCAATTGAACAGATTAGATACACCATCTCGAAGATCAAAGGTGGAAAGAATGACATTGCCAAGAACTTTGCAGATAAGAAACGGGATGACATCATGGATGGAAAAACCCAGACCTGGAACAAATTTAAGGAGGAATTCATTGCGTACTTCCTTTACACAGACTCAAAGGAAACGGCAAAGAGTAAACTCCACCAGCTGGTGCAGGGCGCTCTCACAGCCGAAGAATTTGTACTGACTTTCAAGACACTCAGAACACGCTCAGGATATTCTGAGGAAGATCTCCTTAATTGGTTTAAAGAAAAGCTGAACCGAGGATTAAGGACAAAGATTCAGGACCTCGAGACAAAAGACTCGCTCGAAGAGAAGCAACATGGCCTCACCCAAGAAAGGAAATCCAGACCAAACCCCCGCCCACAGGTACCACGTGACAACAACGTTCCTTCCCCCAACACCCAATCATCATCCTCCAATCCTGCCCCCATCCCTAATGTCATACCCATGGATGTCGATCGGTTCAGAAAAGAAGGATGCTGCTTCAAGTGTGGAGAAAAAGGACACTTAAGCAAAGATTGCACCAAGCCGTGAAAGTACAACGTGCAAGGTGTTGAAACCGGACTGGACACCAAACTGGCAAAGAAAGACGCCGACGAGGTTGAGAAATTGAAAGAAGAACTCGTGATTATGAGAGACATTGTCGCAAACTTAAAGAAGGGTTTTCAGGAGGGCAAGAACTGAGCACGTGTTCTAAGGCCCAGAAAGACGCTTTAGTTAGGAACTCTGTA
>JABCKL010016996.1:0-10223 GCA_018851305.1 Calocybe cyanea | reverse complement strand
TTGAAACTACTTATCTGTACTTTTCAGTTACTTTTCAGTGGAAAGTACCAAAAAGAACAAAAAGACATGTTTTTTTTACTTTTCAGCAGGTGAAAAGTACAAAAAGTAATAAAAAAAGTAACTGAAAAAGTACAAAAACATGTCTTTTTGTTACTTTTGGTACTTTTCACTGAAAAGTAGCCTGAAAAGTACAGATAAGTATTTTCAAGTTTTCTCGATGTGGGCTGCATGATCAACAAGTCTCGACTTTCCCATTCCAGAAGACTGCACGATGCAGAACGACCGATTATAAAAATCGTCACTTAAGGCGGGGGCATACATATCAATCGTGTTTAAAAGGATGTTAGGGTGACGAGCTACATAGTCTCGTTTGAAGGCGGTCCTGAAGGCTAATTTGAGTGAGTACGCTAGTGGCAGGCACGTACATCAACACTTACGTTCGGCTAGTTCAGAACTGTGATTTTGAGCAGAGGAAGAGATTCTAGAGCAGAAATTTACCTTCATACTTGGAGACTGCAGGAAGTGGTAACCGAACTGGAGAAAACATTTTTGAAAGGATCGGGGATGGGCGTGCTCACTCAGGTGGTGGCTGTTGACACTAGTAACTTGCTGTACTATCGAACCTTTATCGATATTATATAAGACGCCGCAGACTCGTAGCTAGTCTTGCATGTGCAGTTCCCAAGTACAGAGCTGCAAAACGACAAAAGCTCACAAAATTACGTCCTACGACTGGTGGACATTTCATTCCTGCAGTCTTATTAAAACGCGCGCGACTTTAACCAGTTCATGCCCTAACTGGACTCAGCCCCCCTTGATCGCACCGGGCTTCCATTTCAACAATACATCGTAATCGATGACTTCGAATTGCGAACACTTATCGACCCTCGACTTCTCCCCTCTTCAGATGGCTCCCCATTGTAGCTCCAAAATATAGCACCTTGCGTGAAGCCATTAGTACTGTTGTTCTCGACTGTTCTCCGCCTTCCGTTCCCAGAAGGATCCTCAACTTTATTATCCACATAGACGCGAGAACTAGCAAACGAAGTTTGCAAGTCAAAAGTACCCTCATAATCGGGGTGAACAGTGACGATCGATGGCGCATTAGAGGTAGAGGCGTCCAGAAAGAAGCTGGAGTTTGTTCCCATCGGATAGCGCGATGTGCTGATGTCTAGAGGACCATTGGTTGTTTTCACGGTGGCGGTTAATTTAGGTTCGATGTGGTCGCTGATCATAGAGAGATAGGCATCAATCGGGCTCGAATGAAAATTTACTGCCGTGCTTGAATTGAGGAAAACATTAAGGGACTTACGCATTAGAAGTACGAAGATGCACTTGTGTTTCCCATCCTCGTGCTTGACCAAACATTATAGATGCACTGCGTATGGCGGAGTTGGTCGTGAAAACGTTGACCGACCTAGAGCCTACAAAATAGCCCCGAACTTCGGCATCGTTAGTCTGAATATAAGCCGCTTCACCAAAGAGTGACTAGATGGGTTATATAAGATAATTGTCTAAGAAAGGTTTAGTTTTGGAACGCACGCCGTAGTCTATAGGAGCATTCTTTGACTTTAATCGAATGGTTTTAAAAGCCGTCGGGGACCATATATCAAAAAAGTCGCCAACTTGGTGGGAGAAGTAGGGCAAGTCGGTGCTGATATCGTTGTATTCACGTACGCTCTGTGGGATTACGACAGTAACACTGAAAGTGACAGCGGTATTCCGTTCTGTGAGAGCCTACAAACGTTGTGTGATTCAGCATGCATTCCACCTGATAGCAGTACCCATGATATACCCAAATAAGAACACCGTGCTCGTTTTTTGATTCTTGACCCACACGACACACTTTAGTGCGCTCAAGACTAGCTCTACTGTGATATTGAGCAGTAATGTTGACTTGAATTGTACGTGATGGGTTGTATGCATCGCTCTTGACGATACTAATATGACCGGCAGCTTCTCCGCGCGATAAGACAAATAGCAGATCGAACGTGATGGGAAATTCGAACGAAAGGGATGACCGTCGAGACCCATCTTCATTTTCCGGCCAATCAGGACACTCTATCGCTGAGTCGCTGGGACTTTGATATGACTATCGTTCAAAAGGCAGTCGTTAGAGATTTGTGGAGATATAATGAGCCCCCAAGCACCTCTAATCGGGAATCGTTTGCGATGTCAATTATGGGAGATTCGCCTTTTGAGGTGGGAGGACGTGAAGCTACACGAAAGCATACGAGAAAAGCGAGCACAATAAGGATAGTCACAATGCGTTTCATTCCGCATGTCTTTCTAATTTCATACTGCGCAGCTGGATTTTGGACAATGCTCGGATTGTCATCCTTGTGCAGTGCTGCTTCCTCATCAGCAGGCAGCGACTTGCATTTCGTAGCAGTCGACATAATGACTAGCAGAAGGCAGAGGATATGAGATTGCGGTACGGGCAAAAAGCGTTTATATTGATTTCAATGAGCGCCCAGTTGCTGATGCCGGTGTAATCAAGTTAAATAACAGCAACAAGGAGAAATGATTGTAGCATGCAATTGTGCCCCTGATTCATTGACTTGAGGAATGCGACAAGCAAAAAGTATAAAAGGAGTTGGTATAGTGCTAGGCTTTGATGGTGCACAGTCTCATCGCCTCCGTCATGTGAACCAGATGTTTGGCAAAGACTGGTGAAGGGAAGAGGTTGTTGACGTCCAAGCGTTTTGTTTGGCTCAAAGTGAAGTGATAGGGTTAACCCTAACCCCAATCTAGGTTCGCGATCCCGTGTCCGTTAGCGCCCGCTTCGCTCGGGCACTTTGTTCGTCTACAAACAAGGTCCGCCGAATTCTCCACCATTTCCCCTATGTTCACCATGTGCAAGTTTTCATTGATTACCATATTTCTGTTGTTTTCAAGCATTAGAGCACACAGGGAGCCTCAAACACCTCAAGAAGTCGAAGTCCAACGAGCGCTCCAGGCCGCTGCATACCATGTAAGTACTTTACGGATCATATCGTGACTGAGATTGCTGAAGGTTGAGGATTGAAGTGTGCGCCAGCTGTAGAAGAGTTTACTGCGTCTAGAAGACGTTCATGGGCCCAAAAAGTAATGGCTGGGCGGCCATCTTTACCTGGTTATGAGCAACTGTTTCTTTCCGAAACATATTCCGACTCTCCGGCATCTCCTGCAGCCCAGGACCAAACGATGCTGAGCTGCTCGCCTACCAGGGAGACGCGCATACAAAATAATTCATGCGTACTCACTCCTATTGTTACTGAAGGGCCGTATTATCATCGCACTGGGCACCCAATCCGACAGAATATTGCAGAGCTCCAGGATGGCTTGCTCATGGTAAGTTGTATCTTGATATCGCAATGAGGCTCAGGGAAGCTAATTGAACTATTGCAGCTTCTTGACATTGGTGTCATCGATGTGGAGACATGTAAACCTCTCCCAAATGTCCTTGTTGACATCTGGCAAGCAAACGCTACTGGGCACTACGCAGGCATGTCGTTTCGAGGATACGCTTCTCAATGCGATGTACTTACACTGAAAAAGGTCATCCGGAACCACATCCGCACCTAAAGGACGAGCAACCGCAAGTTGGTGGGAAACGCGCGGGCCTTTTAACTGCTTTCCCGCGTACGCTCCACCATGAGACATTCCTACGCGGTGCATGGCCGACAGATGCCAACGGCGTTGCACAATTTACAAGTATGTAATACTACGCAAAACTCAAGCGAGATCTGAACCTTGATTGTCTCGGCATATAAGCCATCTTTCCCGGCTATTACACCGGTCGTGCAACTCACATACATGCCAAGGTGTTTCCGAGTTGGAAGCCGCTGGACAATGGGACCTTTGATTCTGACCACCTTGCTCATGTGGGTCAGTTCTTTTTCGATGATGAAATCAATCTCCGTGTCGACAACGTACGCACAACAACACTTTTCTTTTGGTAAGGATTCGGCTTGATGCTTTGTCACAGATGCACCCGTATACCGAGAACCCGATCCGCCACACAAGAGGCCGCACACGTAATTGGCGTGACTCACTCAATATCTTTGAAGATAGTCATGGACCGGAGGGCCAATACAATCCGGTGTTTAAGCTAGATCTTCTCGGCGGTGTTATTTCTCAGGGGCTTGTTGGATACATAACTATGGTGCGTTTTCAGTTACAGAGTACTACGGTCATCCAACCCGCCTTTGTAGGGTATCAACGCAAGTACCAATCTCGACAATTGGTGGAAGGCTTGATACGCTTGTCATTACATAGTCAATATGATTTTGGATACTCATTCACCCATGCTCTTTATTTCAAGTCACCATTGACCTAAAAATACAACTGATTCATGTCATATACACAAGTCTTGTGGACATAGGAATAGGTCTTGACTCTTTAGCGTAACGCGTAATTACGTGTCGAGCGGCACGTGATGGGAAGGTTGTCCTACTTTCAAGCTTCGTCCGAACAGCTGCCATATGATCACTGTCGCCAGTTGCCTTGATAGGCATCGGGCTAAACACTCGGTAAACGCTCAGAAGTGGTGATAATCGTCCTCTCTCCTACTCCGCTACTACCATCTTCTGGTCAGAACTAATAATTTGGGTCCTAAAATTAAATTCTGAAGTTCACTAGCAAGTTTGCGGACTCTCGGATTCGATGTTTCAACTTGCGCTTCAGCAACTAACAAAGGGTGTGGTTTTTATTGGCAAACCCGTCCATCAGACATGGTTCCCATATCCAATCGCGCCGACGCACCATGCTGCAAGGATTTCCATGGTCTTCCAGGCCAATGCCCGTGCAGCAACGGCAGGGACGAGCACGAGACTCTCATGGCCTACGTACGTGGCTGGCTACCTTATAATGGTATGTTTTGGTTTCTAGAAATGATTTTTCTGGCTTTTAACCGCTTTCTGGACATAGACATGGGGTGGCACTATCATAACTCATAACCTACTGCAGCTCCCTTTGCCCATGCTTTACTCGATTACGCCATATATCGTTTACATCACGACACATCTAACCCTTACACTTATCTTTTACTTATTTCCATTCCTTCTCTCTCCCGCTGCCCTCGCTTTCTTTGACACTGTTCTGTTCCCCCTTGATGCCCTTGTCCGCACCAGCGCTGTCACCAATGCGACTGCTCACCTCACCTCAAGTTCATCCGTGTCCAGTTCTCTCACCACATCTCCCCTAACCCACCTGATCATCGGTGCCCTCGCCTCATCGGGTGGAGGCCTCTCAGCTTCCACGCTCTCTACGTGGTCCCCGAACTGGTCTTTTGGTACACCGCCGGTACTACGCGCACCCACGCTCGTCGCGTTCTTCTGGGCCTCTATGGACATATGGGGCGGCGCTCTCGTTGCCGCCGTTCATGGTGTTGTTTCTGGTCACGAGGCTTTTTTCGATCTACAGACGATTTTGCACACTGCATTACTAAATACCGTGGGAATTAAAGCTGGTGAACTCTCGGTGGGCAGGCCGTGGGTGAATCAGTTGGAGGCAAAGGCTGTCGCTGCCGGCGTCCTTGCCGTCTGCTTTGGACTTCGTGTGTATAGGACACATTGGGCTGGTGCCTCGCCTGCCAAAATCGCGACAAGATCTACGAAGGAAAAGGCGCGGTAAATCTTAACAGTATGCATCACGGTACATAAGTTTATACAGGTTTTTTTGCAATGAGAATCTTGACTGCACTGTCCCTCCCAGTGACATCCGTAATTCAACCTAGCCTTCTCTGAATCTGGGCTGCTCTACTCAAATACCATGATGGCGGAGATGACTCACACCCCCGATGGTTCCGTGGGTTTCAAGAGTCAATTTCAGCGGTTGGGGGAACACTGGGGAACACCTTAATCCATCTAAATCAACATCAAATGGCAATGATGCCAGGGGCATGATTCCTTAGTTTGCGTGTGAAGTTTGATCGCTCTAACCCCGCCACTCTCGTTTCTTCAGAGGCATATATCCTTATGTCGGGTCCCAAGTCTGCGGAATTTCACAACTGTCTGTGACCAAGGCTGTGGATGATAAGAGAAGGGATATTGCTGTACGCGACCATATGGACACGATTACTCTTCGCAAATCCATAATCGGCATTTCTTTTCAACGGCAGTGTTATCGCCCTCCCTCAGACTTTATGAGAATCGATCCGTTCGCTATCGGTCACTTGTTCAAAGCTTAAAGGACTTGACGAAGTTTTCAATAAACGAATCGTGGGTTGCCGAAATCCGGCTCTGTTTTGACCTGAGGCATTTACAACCGATGCGAACGCTGGGCCCTGAGCTATGGGAGAACCAAGACCAGAAGCGGTATGTAGCTTCTCCGGCCATATTTAGGTTAATCAAATTTTGGTTCAGACGCGTCTGAACGCGACAGCCGAGATACAATGGCTTTATACCCATTGCGGCGGGTCTGCGTACCTCAGTATCGGCCAACACTCCCTTCCCCGGCGAGTTCACGAGACATGTTCCGTGGACGTCTGCACTCTGTTTTTTGTCCTGCTTGGCAATCAGCAGTGTTGGGCTGGGATTAAACAATCGATGATTCGATGCATCCATGAGCTTGGTATCCAGTGAAGAACATTATATTATCTGGCACTGTTCCCTCCTGCAAGACTCTTACCGGACGTTGAGCGGATTTTGACTCCAGGTCGCTGTTAATCACCTATGTTTAGGCACCTGTACCACTTCGTGCTCGCAAGGCATGAAAACAACGTCTTCTTTTCCTTGTGCTTGTCTACGACAACATGCGCACCTAGAGACACCTTCATCCCACGACGGAATGCAATCCTTTCTATTCGACCCCTCCTACCTGGTTTACAAGCCGTCTCTGCCGTTCAAGCAAGTATTTAAAGCGTAGTTAAAGCAGCTAGACCAAGTAGCACCTCCTACCAGCTATTCTCATTGACTATGCGCTTCACCACTCTCATCGCTGCTGCTCTCAGTATTGCTCCCGTTTTGGGACGACGCAATTTCCTCGTCACTGTTGGGGAAGATAATCTCTTCGCCTTCAAGCCCAACGAGATTCACCCAAGCGCCGGCGATACTGTTACTTTCCGATTCTTAACTAGAAACCGTGCGTATATACGTGCTTCAAGAGGCGTTGAGTGATAAACTCAAGGCCTTTTGTTTTACTCTGATAGACTCGGCAACCACTACAACCTTCACTAGCCCTTGCCCTCCTCCTCCCGGGGGTGTTGGTCCAAATGGATTTGATACCGGATTGTACGCTTACCTACTATACTTGTTGCTCCGTCTATGCTCAATTACTCGCCAATAGCCACCCATCTGTCACCACGGGTCCTGCGCCAGAGGCTACTGTTGTCATCAAAGACACCAGACCTCACTGGGTTTCTTGCATGCAAGCCGCCGGAGCTCATTGCCGCATGGGCATGACCTTGTCGATCAATCCTACATCTAGCATGACTGAGGCTCAGTTCATGGCTAATGCAATTGCTTCTTAAGTATGTGGAACGAATGACGAATAGGAACGCTGTACTTGTAGTCTCGAATTTTGTTTAACAAGGTCAATTTATTGGGGGTAGTTCCGAAGTACCGAGTGTCTTGGCTGATATATCAAGCATGAGACGTTTGGTAAACGACTCCTTGGTTTGCTGCCCAAGTGCTTGGGTGAGAAGATTTTTCCAGCTCTGCGACGACTCATGATCTCGCAAGGCACAAGTTACACAACCTTGAGCCTTTTATGCCAAAATCCTCGCAGACATGGTTGTGAGAACTCTTGAATCCGGTCCCGAGGGCCCATATGAATGACGTCAACTATGCGTCAAGCTCTGAATTCATTACGTTAGCTGTATTATATCTCGTCTCCTGCCTCGACAAGACTAACACCATCGCTGTTTGCTTGTTGCGTTACTCAACTCAATGATTCAGGGACGCCGCGTACTACAATCAGTCCTCCTCGTTGCTGTTACTTAACTTGGTTACACCCGGCATCAGCAACAGGGCGCTCGTTGAAATCAATATAAACCTTCTTTTTGCCCGTACTGCAATTTTATATCCTCTGCCTTCTGCTAGCTACTATGTCAACCGATACGAAATACACATTGCTACTTGCAGACGAGGAAGCAGCACTGCGCGAGGATGACAATCCGAGCATTGTCCGAAATCCAGCTGCGCAGTATGAAATTCGAAAGACATACGGAATGAAACGCATTCTGGCCATCCTTGCCGTGCTCGCATTCTTCGTGTGCTTTCTTGCAACTTCACGTCCTTACACCTCGAAAGGCGAACCTCCCATAGTAAACATCGCGAACGATTCCCGATTAGAGGTGCTTCGTGTTTTATGCTATATCCACAAATATCTCACGACTGCCTTTTGAATAATTTAGTCATATCAAAGTCCCAGCGGTCCCGCGACAGAGTGTCCTGATTGGCCAGAAGAAAAGGATGGATCTCGACGGTCGTCTGTTTTGTTCGAATTTCCTACCACGTTCGATCTGCTATTCGTCTTATCGCGTGGAGAAGTTGCTGGTCATCTCAGTATCGTCAAGAGCGACAAATACAATCCTTCGGGTACAATTGAGGTCAACGTTACTGCTCAATATCACGATAGGGCTAGCCTTGAGCGCACCAAGGTGTGTCGCGTGGGTCAGGAATCCAAAAACGAGCACGGTGTTCTTATCTGGGTACGTCATGGGTAGTACTGCTTTCAAGTGGAACGCACGCTGAATCACACCACGCTTATAGGCTCTCCCGAAACAAACTGCTGCTGTCACCTTCAACGTCACCGTCGTAATCCCCAAGAGCGTACGTGAATACAACGATATCAGCACCGACTTGCCCTACTTCTCCCACCAAGTTGGCGACTTTTTTGATTTATGGTCCCCAACGGCTTTTAAAACCATTCGATTCAAGTCACAGAATGCTCCTATTGACTACGGTGTGCGTCTCGGAACCCAAGCTTTCCATAGAAAGTCATCTTATATAACCCACTTAGTCACTCGTTGGTGAAGCGGCTTATATTCAGACCAACGATGCCGAAGTTCGAGGCTTCTTTGCAGGCCCTGGGTCGGTCAATGTTTTCACAACCAACTCCGCCATACACAGTACATCTATGATGTTTGGTGAAGCACGAGGATGGGAAACACAAGTGCATCTTCGTACATCTAATGCGTAAGTTTGCTCAATGTTTTCTCGATCCAAGCACTGCAGTAAATTACATATATTTCATTCAAGCCCGATTGAAGCTTTTCTTTCTGTGACGAGCGACTACATCGAACCCAAATTAACCGCCACCGTGCAAACAACCAATGGTGCTTTGAACATTAGCACATCGCGCTATCCGATGGGGACAAACTCTAGTTTCTTCTTGGACGCTTCTACCTCCAATGCGCCATCGATAATAGCTATTCACCCTGACTACGAAGGTACTTTTGACTTGGAAACATCGCTTGCTAGCTCTCGCGTCTATGTGGACAATAAAGTCAAGGACCCTTCTGGAAATGGAAGACGGAGAACGGTCGAGGATAACAATACTGGCAGCCACGCGCAAGGTGCTATATTTTGGAGCTACGATGGGGAGCCATCCGAAGAGGGGAGAAGTCGGGGGTCTATAAGCGTTCGCAATTCGAAATCACCGATTAAGATGTATTGTTGAAATGAAATTGAGGGTGGTCGCTGTACTACAGTATCTAATGAGAACACTGCAGGAATGAAATGTGTTCTCTAGTCGCAAGACAAGACGTGGTTTTGTGAGATTTTGTCGTTTTGCAACTCTGCACCTCGATCCGAGGAGAAGGCTCTACTTAAGGTTCTCGCAGCATGCCAATTTATTTTTTTTCTGAGTTTCCCAAAGTCGTTCGTTCGTTACAGCACTATATCGTTTGTTTGAGAGAGGGGTGCTATTCCAATTTTTACGTAACAACTGCGATCCGAGTTCTCAGGCCCAGTCAAAATCACATATAGCCAAATAATATTGTATCATTTTAAATTGAAGTCTAATATTTGTTTATCGATTCACCATGCTCGTCCATCATTCAATATTCAATCATCGATTATCGATCATCGGAAATATTGGGATATAGATGTCACTCAATCTAAGTGGATGTGAGATATTGTAAACGAAACACTTCGCGATTTACAGTAGACATTGTCATAATGCATATGCTGATAGCGCATATTTCTCATAATGCATCACGTTTGACCTGGAACCAGCATGGGGAGGCTGGACCGGTGCATAATGCATATTACATCATGATTTGATGGAGTTTATGC
>JABCKL010016995.1:0-10278 GCA_018851305.1 Calocybe cyanea | reverse complement strand
AAGAGCAAGCAGAAGCTGGGAGATGATCATCCAGATACTCTTAGAAGCATGGCAAACCTGGCAAGTACATACTGGGATCAGGGTCAGTGGAAGGAGGCAGAGGCACTTCAGATTGTGGTGATGGAAAAGAGCAAGCAGAAGCTGGGAGATGATCATCCAGATACTCTTAGAAGCATGGCAAACCTGGCAAGTACATATTGGGATCAGGGTCGGTGGGAGGAGGCAGAGGCACTGGAGATTGTGGTAGTGGAAAAGAGGAAGCAGAAGCTGGGAGATGATCATCCAGATACTCTTAGAAGCATGGCAAATCTGGCAAATACATACTGGGATCAGGGTCGGTGGGAGGAGGCAGAGGCACTGGAGATTGTGGTAATGGAAAAGAGGAAGCAGAAGCTGGGAGATGATCATCCAGATACTCTTAGAAGCATGGCAAATCTGGCAAATACATACTGGAATCAGGGTCAGTGGGAGGAGGCAGAGACACTTGAGATTGTGGTGATGGAAAAGAGCAAACAGAAGCTTGGAGACAACCACCCAGATACTCTTACAAGCATGGAAAACCTTGCAGTTACATATCACAGTCAAGGCCGGCACAGGGATGCAGAGGCATTGGAGGCTAAGGTGAAGCAGCAGAGGACCAGATAAGATATACATTGGACATGCACCGGTAACATTGTACAGACTAATATTCTGTTAGTGGACAGCTCACTGTGATCAGGGACTAGAACCAGTTAACACACCTTGCCAATATACTGCAAGTCTTCACAGCCCCTAACTGTCCAATGTTGGTGATTATATATAGTTAAATGAATAGCTTGAACATAGATGAGGACGCATATCACCACCTGCCACCTACTCCCTTCTTGTGACTTTGTTTCCCGAGAAACAGGTTTAATGCTAAACGATTGCTTGGTAAGAAGTCCAATACAGGTTACGTCGTGAAGGGTGACCCAATGCTTTTGACGAGATCCGGCTTTTATTCCTTGCATGAAAGAGCGCCGAGTTCCCTGCCCAGAAGGGTTCTGCTCTACGAGCCATCATAGAATGAAATAGAGCTTCTAGAAAGAGAGCAGGTAGAAATAGCTATAGTAAATTCGAGGACACTTAGCATGAAGCCTATCGGGTCCCGAGTGCGGAGGCAAGTTCATAGAGGGTCCATGCATTCTCCATCCAAATGTCGCAGTTGCTGTCAGTCATTCTCTAATCGCTTGGTTATTCGTTCAAGCAACAACGTCAGCATACGAGATGTATATCTTCATTGATGAGCAAGCTATGGGCTGATCGTAGAAGTCAGCAAAGAATTATTATGAGAACGCTGGTGACGAACTTGTCTTGCACGTCATTGAATGGTTCCGCCATCCATGTCCGGCCAATATGAAGAAGGAAACCATACTTAGAATGGAAAGGAGGATGAGAACGACAGAGTGTGTGCGTGTGTGTTTGATGGAGGGTAAATGTGTTCATGCATAGATGATATAGATGTCCGGGCACCAAAGTGTAGCGAGGAGTGATTTGAGAGGGGAACCTGGACCTACGAGAGAGTTAAGTGGCTGGTAAGATACAGCATCGGGTGCCGGACGTTGTCTTCCAAGAGTCTAAGCGTTCCTAGAATTAGATGGCTTCGAAGAAAGATCATCGCAAACTGCGGATACAAGCGGGGCATTAATAGCGTGGATAGCAACTGAAGCACAAATGGCTCCGGAATCCGGATAGCGTCTGACAGGAGGGGCAGTAGAGATCCCCGCCGATAAATCCCACTGCTAATATGCCCAGTGAAGGAAAATGAGCATGCTATGGGATACAGACAAGAAGATAAAAACAAAATACGGATGTGTATATCTGAGCCCTAACACAAAGTTTGAACAACGGTATTAACCTAGCCCGAGGTGGCGGACCTTGGATGAAGTGGTGTACAGCGTATTGAGGTAACCCGAACACGCTTGCAGAAGTTATTAAAATAGCAATTCGACTGCTAGAGGTGGCTTTCATGCTCCAAAATACGAGGACATCAGAAGAGCTTGCGGGGCAAGGCCGCGACCATAGACGTTTGGTAATATTGCTGTGATAAGAGTTTATGGAGGATGCCCACATGGAGCGGTGTCAAAGGATGGTTCAGTTCAATAATGGCCTAATGTAGCCAATAAGTTTAAAGAGTGAAAGATGATGAGCATGAGACGAGCCGGATCTAGAGTAGATGAGGCTCGCGAAGGAAACGCAGATGTTCTACCCAAGAATCACAGCGGCAACATTTGTAGACCGGAAGCCAGCGATGAATCCGGCGACGAGAGGTAGTAGAACTTTGAGGAGAGACGTTGCAGAGTCTGGTGTCTTGGGAACATGCTCGATCATCACAAGGTAGAACAGATTGAACTAATTGATGACAGAGCTCTGTGTGGAAAGTGAAGGCGGACGGCACATATGTTGATAGTGCTTGTAGCGTAGTTATCGATGCTCATGACATTGAGCCGTCGCTTGGGACGCATGAGCGAGAATGTTATGACTCAACTGAGCCTGACAGCGTATATGAATGCTCACAAGCTAGCGATCAAGTGTATCATAGCGCAAGAGTGATTGTACAGGAATTACTTGAAGGATGTTTGTACTTGTTGAGCAGAATCCGCTATCATGTATCATCTTCATTCCCACAGGTGCCCGCATACGCATAGGCAGAAGCTCTAATCAATTATGGGGATAACTAGTTTTGTAGGTCAAATCGCCGACCTCATGTGCCAGCCGGCTTCTTGTCCACGAGCTCGAATGCTTTTAGTTTGGCGTGATGGGCTCACACCCATGAGTTCTTGACAGCTCTCATCAAATGTCCAGCTCTGCTGTACGGCGAGGACATTGAGCTCCTGTGTCCGATACCCTCTCGAGCTATAGCTATAGCCGGGACCTCAAAGAACCCTCCAATGACCCACAGAATCTTGCTCGTTGGTGACGATGGTATCGGGAAGACCTCTTTTGCTTACCGGGTGAGTAAACACACAGGGTTGGTCACCAAAGGCCATTAAAATGACACTACTCTCGCAGTTCGGATGCGGGGCCTTCAGTAAGGACTTTGCTTCAGAGTTTATATAGCGCTGACTCAAGGACTAGTTGAGGTGCCTTTTGTTATAATCGTATGTAAAAAAGGTGAATGCAACCAGTTTTCACCAGGACGTTCAGACGCTGGCTTTGGAAAAGGAATATCGAAAGGCCGTCACAGTTAGTGGACGCGATGTCCAAACAACGGTCCTCGATACTTGGTCGTTACAGGGTAATCATACAGCCCATGATTCACCATGGTGCCTCATAACAATCTTAGGTGAAACGAGTCGCTCTGATGTGTTAGACGACATCATTCGGTTCGCCAGACATAACCTCGATGTTTAGGCTGAAGACTAATTAATGTCGTAGCGAGGGACAAGCCTTCATCTACATGTACTCCGTTACAAGGCGCGACACCTTTGAAGACACCGTAAATCACTACAAGAAAGTTCGTCAGGTCAAACAAGAGCCTACGACCATCTGCGCATTAGTCGGGACGAAATGCGACCTAACTAAGGAGAGAGAGGTATCACAGGATGATGGCATTGCTCTCGCCCGCAGGCTAGATTGTGTTTTCTTCGAAGTGTCCGCTTTGACAGGCGAAAACGTTGAATCTGTTGTGCAAGCTCTCATCCAGCAGCTTCTGCTGAGCCACTCGGGCAACAAGGAGGCTTCTTACTCTATTTTTAGTCTTCTACGTCGGTACCTATGCTGTAAATAATAGATACAGGGTGCCCTCTTTTTTGACTAGTGTTTCCGTCACCATATTCCTTCCAGACGCGAATATCAAAAAGAGAGGTGCTTGCTGATAGCACAATGTGATAATCTGCGGCGAACCAAGCATCTCGTTTCAATATGTCCTTTGTAACTAGAAAAACGTCAGCCATGATGCTATTAAAAAAGAAGGCTAACAGAGTTACCGACGCTTTTTCAGAACCACCAGAAATTCTCTCAAGCATTTTTTGTTTTGGGAGAATTATCCAACATGGAATACCACTACATCTCTCGCGAGAAACGCCCTCTTGCACTTGTACGAACCGACATGTTGTCTACGATCGTTGCTGTCGTGACAGTGAGCGTCCAATACGCTCTAACGTCTTTCCCTCCCTCCTACCAACCATACGACACCGCTGGCGTAATCGAAGCCCATATTTCTCATCCTTGGCAACTGATTCCTACCCGTGTGGCTTCGCTCCCTCCATCAACCACATTACCCTCGCCAGGCTCACCCATCCAACTGAAATCCGCGGCCGACATTGTTGTGTTATATGTCAGCCTCTTCCTCCCAGTACTTATCTGCGCCCTTGCCGGAGCAGGTAAGTAGAGCTTATTGTCGTCAAGTCATTGTTACATACCTATTAACGCCGCCTCTTATTCCCTTGTCATTCATTTCCGCCCCTTAGCAAACACCTTTCTCCGAATGAAGCGCGGAACCATTTTCACACCACTCACTCCCACATCACGCGGTACATCTCCCGAAATTCCGGAGCAAGACAACGAAGATGGTGATGACAATGATGAAGATAGCGAGGATGAGGAAGACGACGGAGGTCCACCGGATGACGATGACCCAGACCCAGATCCCGATCCTTTTGACGACGATATAAATGAAAATGACGATAAACACCGCTATCCACAAATTCTTTCCGACGACTACCTCATGCCCATTATATTGATGCTATATATGCTCGGTCTGGCCATGGTTTTAGAATGGCTCTTTCCAGAGGAAGTAGAGAAGTTCCGTAGGTGGAACGAGAGGATCTTCAAAGTAATGACGACCAGCGGCATGAGTTTGTGGGGTGTGGACGCGTGGAAGCTTTTTGATTGGAGTTCCAGTATAAAGAGAATGACTCAAACGGACGATGTTGCTGCCAGTATGTGGAAGGGGAAGGGAAACTCAGAAGCGATTTGTCTTCGTTCGAGGATGCTGCATGCCATACAAGAGCCGTCCTATTCTTTTCCGACACACGCCGTCATCAAGTACGAGCCCGCAATGACATTACCCGCTGCTACAGCCACCAGATCAGACCTTCTCGTACAACCGACCCAGACACAACGTACTTACCTATCACATACCACGCCCAATCCGCATCCGTTGGCAAAGAAGGGGAGCAGACATGATTGGTCCTTCAAAGCCGTCAACGCTCTCAAGCATGCAAACATGGCCGGTCAACGCATCAACGCATCCTGGCTTGGATTGATCAACATTTCCTCTAGCACATCGCAGTATATCCTAACAAACGCATCGCGACTCGCATATGAAGCGAAGGAGGTGATTGAGCTCGCTATGAAGCAAGAGTTCCCCGTCAAGGTGATGGGGTACATGAGGAGGACCAGTGGTCAAAGTGATATGGACTGGTGTACTGTTGGACGCGCAGTGATTGGGTTTTTGACGTTCGGGATAATCCTGCAAGAGGCGTCTCGGCCACGTGTTCAAGTTCGTGATCGTCCGGTGGGGAACGAAGTGGAGGTAGTTGAGGTGGTGGTTGATGTGGACAGAAGGGAGGAACGAGAGGATGATGCCAGTTCCGACGCTTCAGCAAGTGGTACAATCGGCGATGATGGCAATAATCACGATAACGCCAAAGTGGACTACGAGGGCACAGGGAAATCTCCCAGCATCGTACTACGACCTACGACCGTTTATTTGCCTGCCGAAACTGTTCCAAGCGCGGATGATCAGCCGAGATCAAACGAGCTATCAAGCCTCAATGACAGATCGAAAATGGAAGCCATATGGAAGATACGTGACGACGCTGCAGATGGAAAGGAGGCGGTTGCGGAAGCGGCTGAGGGGACCTTGGGAAGGCCCGATCGCGAACGAGGACTCCACCTATCCTTTGACGACGAAGCACCGCTCGATTTCGAGGACCACGTCTTGAACGGAGAAGAGGAATTCGAAAATGGCGGCATTATGAACCAAGATCCTATTCTTCCACCCGTCGTCGCACTGCCTAGAAAACCCAAAGGCGTATTTCCTGAAATTGCCACCACCGATACAACCCACGCTACTACCGTGCAGCCCGCGCAAGACGAGAAGATTGATAACAAATACGGTGGGTGGCCTACGTGGAATCCAGGAGAGCTGCAAGACGGGGAAACTGTGGAGGCAGGATTGGGCATACTCGATTTTCTTCCTTCCGCTGCGTCTGACGAGACTGAAAGGCCAAACGATCGAACTCCGGCTGACGAAGAGGATAGACGAGGCCGCCGAAATGAAGATATCGCCGAGAGCGGTGTCGAGCGAAATCTTGGCAGAGGAAGTACCCGTGCAAACGAGGGCAATGCCGAAGTCCAAAGCGAGAGCGAAATAGATCCCGACGAAATCGCTTGGGGTGCGAGACAGTTGGCGCATGTCTTGGAGGAAGAGCAGAAGAAGGCAGAAGAAGGAAAAAAGCTAGCGAAGAAGAGGAAGAAGGCGAGAAAGCAGGAGGCGGCCCATTGTGAAGAGGTGAAGAAGGGGAAGCAAAGAGCTCAGGACTTTCCGACGATGGGTATCGAACCGCCCGGGACGGGTACCGAAGGATTAGACGAGGTTTTGCCAGAGTGGGTAGGATGCGGGGTAGAGGATAGAGTCTTAGATGAAGAGGGCGTGTTTGATTGAGTACGACGGTGATGTTGACAGAGCCAGCACAGACCTACCTGCGGAGGACAATGAAGGCTCGGGAGCAATGGGCGTAGAAGGAACGGAGCACTCCTTATCTCTTCTCGTTGACAATGTCCGTGTCGAGCAAAGCGAAGATGATGGTTGGAGTGCAATTGGTGTCTAGAAGGGCCGTGAGAGTTTTCCGACGGGAGTTCAGTACTGTTGTTTTTAGCTTACAATCGAATCCCACGATGAGCGCTAATAAACGCGTTGCCAGCTCTTCTATCAGCTCCGGATCCACCAAAAAACCTCGGTTAACACTCACGGACGAAGAAGTCACAGAACTGAGCGATGCTAGCTCTCACTTTGTCGAAATGGACCCTACTATCAAGTCCGAGTTTAATCAGTACAACGCAGGAACAATACAGGCGAAATACGCCAGCTGCACGTCAATTGTACAGTCCTCTGGCTCGGGGAAGTCGCGCGCAATTGATGAACTTTCAAAGAAGCACCTGGTTGTTCCCCTGAATCTACGTCGAAACCCAGGGGGTAAACTTCCTGCTTATACTTTGTTCAGATTGTAAACGGTATTACTAGGGTTTCCTGCTGCCGATACTGCTGCTCGCGAATGGCTCTTAGAGAGTAAAACAAAACTGGAGGCATTCACGCGTGCCGGCGCGTTTTTGTGTGCGCTGTTTATCACCATGTTGGAATACCTACAGCGTTTCGAAGACAAGGCAGCTGATATCGGATTGGGATTCCCACGCGGCCAAATTTCGGCACCTGATGACGTCAGGTCAGACAGTGCCTACCGAGACAAAAATTCTATAATGAAGTTCTCAGCTTGGCTGGAGAGGTCCGTTTCCCTTCATATCTGAATGTCCCCTGTTCACTCATGTCTCGTTAGCTCTCGTCACCGCCGGAACCTTCGACCCCGCCTCCAAAGCCGATACCATCATCACCGGGACTCTCTTTTATAGTTAAAAAGGGCGCTGACGGCTCGAATGTTAAATACGACATCTTAGAGGAACTTGAAAAGCTAATGGCTCATCTAATCGAGAATTACGACCCCTCCAAGATCTACCCACCAGTCATGATCCTGTCCTTCGATGAAGCGCATAGCTTGACTGCCGTAGAGATGGACGAGGTGGGTGGCACATGGTCTCGGTTCAGCGAGCTGAGGAGGGCACTAAGGGTCATCCACGATTACCCTTGCTTTTCAGTCTTTCTTTCGACCACTGGCAAAGTACACCAATTAACACCTAATCACCGCCATGATCCATCTGCCCGGGTACACACTGGCCGATTGTCGTTGATACCCCCATTTTGTGAACTTGGGTTCGGCCAGCTCGTCCAGAAGGCGGTTGCTGGCGTGACGAAGCTAGAAAATGTGTCTACTGTGAAACTCATGGCCTACCTTGGACGCCCGTTGTACGCACTTCATCTACTCTTTTACGAGACTTGTTGAACTTTTATCAGATTTGCTGCTCGATACACTACAGGCGACCGACATATTTGATTGTCGATTTTGCTGCAGAGAAACTCTGCAGACCGTTTTGGAGTGGTAATGACTTTGTCCTTGGACTGACTCACGTCGAAAAGCTCGCGTGCATTGCCGTTCGGTTACCACTGGGTTTCACTGGGAGGAGTCTGCGTACTCGAGAGATAGAGGGATTACTCGTCGAGAAACATATGCGGGTGGCTCTCCAGGTAGATCTGGGATGTGAAACAGCCATCACCGTTGCGCCGTCGGAGCCCCTTCTCGCTGAGGCATCATATCGGTTGATGATGAACCCAGCATTTGAACTCTCGATGATGAGCTAAAACAGTCAACGCTCGATAAGGGTAATCGCGAGCTCATCACCATGATGCTCTGTCTGCAAGCACGTGATGCAGCCGCAAAAAGTCGAATTATCTCGGTCACTGACTTTCTACGCGCACTGCTGGTAGAAACTTCGCACGAACGCATTCTTTCCTCCTTGCCCACAACTGCTCTGACCCTCGAAGAGTCAAACCAAAATCTGAGGCAAACCTTCGATGGGTTTCAAAGATCTACTTCGATCACTTCATCAAAGTTCACGACATTGACACTATAAATAGAAAATTCCTCTGGCGTCTGATTGTTCGTGGAGCAGCTATACAATGCGCTGACAATCAACACGGTATTGATATCATAATCCCATTCGTCTACAGGGACAGCGTATTGAAACGTGCGAACGTGTCCGCGTTCTTCATACAGAGCAAAAACAACTAGAAGTTCAAATCGGAACTAGATTCATCTGTCTTTCACGCAACGGATTCCTTTACGGCTGGTATAGAGTTCTTCGTTGATCCAGAACCCAATGCCGGTGCCCATCATCCGCATAGTCTTTGCGCTTGCTGCGGAAACTTCGGCTGTGGTGGCCATTCAGCCTCCAGAAAAGAAGCAACCCTTGCGGGGTGCTCGACCCGCCAAGAGACAGTACACTACATTTGATATCTGGTGTGCGGCAGCATCAAGCGAAACATTCAGGCCAGTTGGGGAGACTAGTTTGTTTAGGAATCTACTGCTACGTTCTCATGTTTTTCCTGAGGTCTATGAAGGAAAGAAGGAATTCCTGCAGGACGTAACTAGAAACCATGAACCCGGGCACTGCCTGCTATCCTGCCCACTGGTCAGGATTTATCGATGATGAGGAAAAGAACGGGGAAAGTGTATGATTAGATTCAAAGGTAATTTTGTTAACCTAGTACTAAATAGAGTTTGTATCGGTTAATGTTATTACCTTGCTTGCAACTCAAAACCCAAAATTACAAATCACTTATTTTGCCGAAAATCTTTGAAATATCAAATAAGCGGGCTTTGCTTGTCCGCGACTGTAGGTTGGCAACAGATGCCTATACCATAACGGAATTTGATCCAAGACAAGATTTATGTTACACAGGTTCATTTTTTTCTGACGTTTGTAAAAAAGACCCCTCTTCATTTAACTGTCTCTGTCGTACCCAGTAATTTATTTGCCTGTGTATCTGACAACGAACTAGACAAAGTCGACTCAGTTCGGTGCTGAGCATAAAAAGGTAATAGGTTACTTACAGCACCACGTTCAATCGTGTTGATTAGTATAAAGCCGGACTTGAACAAGCCATACGATGACCAGCTTCCCTGGAACTCGATTTGACCTCCTCCCTCGAAGCCATCGTCTTCCGGATATATATCGAAGAACCCGAGCTCACGCACACCAGCGCCTGTGGGGTCACGCGGGATCGAGCTGATGTCCAGGATCCTCAATCCAGCACCGTAGTTCGACTTCAGATATAACGAAGTATGATAAAATTTGACTGATCGGCATTGTTGATGGAGATCTTACCTGATAGGATCTGCCGTTTGCTATGTATTGATTGTGATCGATACCTTTGACGCTTGTCTTGTAGTGGCCAGTTAAAACGGGTGCAGTGAGGTCGCTAATATCCCAAATGTAAGTGACTGGGAAGCCGTCGGCAGCCAAGCCAGCCCCGTTCGCCTCATCCAGCTCGTCGTCGAGAAGGAGGAAGCGCTGGTCGTTGGGGTCCAGAACCCATCTGCGCCCTATGAGCGTCGAAATTTCTGAGTATGGCCAAGTCACTCACCCTTGATGAGTGTAGCTGGCACCGACGTAGCCCGTCCTTGAGATGATAGTTGCGTT
>JABCKL010016993.1:0-10370 GCA_018851305.1 Calocybe cyanea | reverse complement strand
ATCGTTTTATTGCTGCTCACAATGGGGTGGAAGATCTTGATGATGTCGATGGAGCTTCGTCGTCAGCACCGCAGATCGTTGAAAACCCCGTAGACATATCCCATCCAACTGTGAGCACCCTCCTTGTGCCGTAGAATACAAGATTTGTGCTGTATATCCTTGCATACGACGAAATCCCTCGACCTTACTATAAACGGCCAAATCCATAGCCACAAAATCCACATCCAGTCCATGTTGACATGGATTCGTGGATATCCCCGGGATATCCCGTGGCTCGTCCAACACTGGTATCCTGCTAAGTTCTGTGAAGCTTTTTCTCTTCGCCACGTTAAACAAAACGCTGTCGAACAACGGGTTCCCCGGCGACATATCTGTTTATCAAAATTTCAGCTCTTCATCAGAATAAAGTCAATCAGTTCTTGTTCGGTTTCCTGTATCTTGCTCTTGGGATCACTCCCGAGAATCGGAATCGCCTGAGAAAGTGTCAACCATCCCGAAATGGCTATATTCGGTCGCAAACAAATACAATGCCAACATGTCAAGTCTTGTTCGGTTTGTTCTTTGGTCTGCCGATGTCATCAATGGTGAACTTCAAGGTGAATATCGATATATCATGCACCACGAAAATCTCTCCGCAGAATCACTTCCAGCCTAGACTCGTTGAATGAAGTGTTGGCCATTCTCCTACTTGCGCTCCCGCGCGTCACCTCACGGTCTCGATACTCAATTTGACAGTATTCCTTGGAATGACCTCAACATCAAACTTGAGGTTGCGCAAAAAGCAGTGGACGCAATACCTGATCAAAATATCAAGCAGGCTTTAGGTATGTTTGCCACGGAACTCGTTCCCGTGAGTTTACTTTTACCTTCGGGCTTTGCACACTCAATGACCAACATTCCTTGTCGACGTTTTTAGCTTACCAGTCAGAGCCAAGTCACTTTGGGCCTCATGAAGGATCATTTCAATCGGCTCTTAGAAAACATAGCGGCGTGCAAAGGCTGTTTCATCAATATGTCAGCCGAGGCAAAACTAGATATTGCGACGCTTATCGCGTTGGTATATCATTCAGCGCATTTTGCACGGCTTACTCATCTGACTTTAGTGACCTCAATGATGCTGCGACTAAGTTACGAAAGATTACATCACATGGATGGCTTTACCGCTTCATCTATCGTGGCATCCTCGACCAGGATGATGGCTTGGTGGCCATCCAGGATAAAATCCGTCACTGGTCATCGTGGTTTTTAGTATGTTGGCCGCTTCCAGCTAGGCCGTTCAATTAGTTCTGACGTTAGGGAACTCAAATCTTTAGGACATAAAGCACAAGGCTGAGGCTGCGATTGACAAACTTCCGTTGGCACCCGCTCAATATGATTCTGGATGGCGCAGCGGTGTCTCTGGTTGCCATGATGGTACACGCCTTGCACTTTTAGAAGAAATCGACGAATGGGCGACTGGTGGAGCTGACACGCTGCGCATCTTCTGGCTCAATGGGCTCGCTGGCACAGGGAAGTCATCAGTCGCTTATACAGTCGCCGAGGTTTGCCAAAAAAATCAACACCTTGGAGCGAGCTTCTTTTTTTCGCGATCAAAGGCTCAGTGCACCGAGGGACTTCTCTTTTTCAGCACCATCGCCCACCAAATCGCTAGCTTTGATGTTGAGCACAAGATGGCTATTGCAAAGGCTATCGTGGAGACGAAACGCCTCGAAGATATCCAAATTCGTGTTCAGCTCCTTGATTTGATTATTAATCCACTGCGATCTCTCGGCAGTCAGCATGCTCCGCTTGTTATTGTGGTTGATGCACTCGACGAATGCAGCAGCCCACAAGATATCGCTGAAATCCTTCATCTCATCGCTCACGAGGCTCAAGCCGTACCTTTCTTGAGGTTCCTAATTACAAGCCGACCCGAAAATTACATACAAAGATGTTTCGACACTTTTGTGACCCCAATATCTAAAACTCTCCATGAAATCAAGGAAGAGATTGTTCGAAGCGATATCCAGCTTTATCTCGATAGCAAATTGCCATTGCTCGGTCCGCACATACCTTGGCCGACCCCATCGGAAATCAGCCAGCTGGTACACAATGCTGCTGGTTTCTTCATTTTCGCCGCCACTGTCGTCAAATTTCTTGAAGGTGACAAGGAAAAAGCGCAGAACCGCCTTGACATTTTGCTCAGAAAGCAAGATGCGCGGTACAAATCCCCGTATCCCGATCTCGATATACTTTACTTTAATATCCTTCACGCCGCGCTACCACAGACCGCTCGACGTGATCTCAAGAGGCTATTTCAGCAAATCGTTAGCACGATTGTCTTGCTTTTTGATCCCATCTCCCTCCCGGCTCTGGAAAAGCTGTTGAATCTTGAACCAGGTGACGCCAAACCAGCCCTAGCAGGTCTTCATTCCGTGATCATTGTGCCAACTTCAATTAACGAGGGTGCTCGCACGTGGCATCCTTCCTTTCGTGACTTCCTTACCGACAAACAACGCTGTATTGGCTCGAATGGCAAACCCGATCCTCGTTTCTATATTGATTCTTCACAGCACCATCGCAGAATTGCTATTTCTTGCCTCAATCTCCTGATGTCTTCCCTTCAAAGCGATATCTGTAACATTCAGGATTATTCCAAATCAAACGACGAAGTGGAAGACCTTCAACAGAGAATAAATGACAAGATTCCATCACATCTGCAATATTCTTGTATACATTGGACATCACACGTGTTACAGGCAACACCGACGGGCGAGCTCGCGCCGCTACTCCTAAAGTTTTTCCGGAAGTATCTCCTCTACTGGCTCGAAGCATTGAGCCTGATTAACAAACTCGAAATTGCTGCAAAGGATCTACTTCGCGTGAAGCGATGGTATCTTGTACGTAGTCAATAATGAACTACGATATGTTTCCGCTAACGCCAGTCGCTAGCCCACGGATGAACTTTCCTCGCTCGTACACGATGCCCAACGATTTACCCTTTTGTTCTACGATGCAATTGGCAAGAGCGCACTTAGTGTTTACCAATCTGCACTTCTGTTTACTCCCAGAAACACCGCGCTGTTCAAGACGTACGGGGATAAGATGGTAATGTCCGTGGGTATTGCTGGTGATGTTGAAGAACAATGGAATCCTTGCTTGCGAGTATTAGAGCACTACAGTAACGTGCTTTCGGTTGCCTCGTCGCCTGACGGCCAGCGACTTGTGTCTGGCGCAGAAGACAAGCTGGTTCGCGTATGGGACCGGGAAGCAGGCACCCTCATCGCGGAGCTCAAAGAACATGCCGGCGCCGTCAAATGTGTGGTATTTTCAGGTGATCGGGACGGCGTCCAGATCGCTTCCGGGTCGGTTGACGGGGCTATCCGCGTCTGGGATGCTAAGACCTATACCTGCACAGCGGTTTTGCACGGCCACTCCAAAGGTGTCACTAGTATAGCCTTCTTTCAAAGCGGCGCACAAGTAATCTCTGGATCGGAGGACACAACTATTCGGATTTGGTCGCCACCTCAGCAGGAACCCATCTATGTCCTTCATGGCCACGATTTAGGTGTGACTGGTGTCGCATGCTGCCCGCATGATCTATACGTTGCTTCCGGATCGCGTGACAATACGGTGCGAATGTGGGATGCCAACAGCGGTGCTCTTATTCACAAATGGGATGTCAAAGCTGAAGTCAACTGTGTTGCGTTTTCCGCCGATGGTGCTCGTATCGCTGCCGGGTCGCAGAATCACAAGGTTCTCATATGGGATGTTAAGACATATGAGAAGCTAGACATTTTACACGGCCATACCCACTTCGTTTTTAGCATCGCGTTTTCGCGTGATGGAAACCGCGTTTTTACGGGATCGTATGACAGCATCGTTCAAGTATTCGACGTCACAGACGTCAGGAACGGAAGACTTATCTCGACACTCAGAGGCCACTCTGATGCCGTAGTCAGTGTCGCAATCTGTCACGATCCTTCCATCATCTTGTCCGGATCCCATGACAAAAGCGTGAGAATCTGGGACATCGGAGCTACTCATACAACAACAAATGGACACAGACACACTAGCATGATCAATAGCGTCGCGTTTTCCCCGGATGGGTGCCATATCGTCACAACTTCTGATGATTCCACCGCTCGGGTTTGGGACCATACGATGCAACCCCTCGCGATCCTACGCCACTCGAATCTCGTACTCGATGCAAAATTTTTCCCCCATGGCTCTCGGATTATTACAGGCTCTCATGACGAAACCGTGGGTGTTTGGGAAGCGAACGGGCAGCGTCTTACCTCCTTAAAAGGTCACATCGACTCTATCAGATGCATTTCAGTCTCTCCAAGCGGAAAATACATTGCAGCTGGCTCTGGAGACAAGACTGCGCGGATCTGGGACGCCACAAGCTATGCGTTTGTTGTCGAGCTCAAAGGCCATTTAAATTGGGTTACCGCTGTCGCGTTCTCCCCAGATGACCATCTCGTCGCTACAGGATCGAAAGATTGCAAAGTCCGTGTTTGGGATTTTCCTAGCGGGGTTAGTTTGAAGGTACTCGACGGCCAACGGGGAGACCCATTTGTGGATGTCGCGTTTAGTTCCGGTAATGGTCGTGCTATCATCATCTCCAGGTCAACTTCACACAAGCTTATTACCTGGGATGCGAAAACTCGTAAACCTGATCAGGCCCCGTCAATAGACGAGGCCGACATGCTCATCACAAATCTCTCGGGAGCATATGGTGAACCCCTCGTGGTAGAAAATCATGGATGGGTCATATTGAGGCAGAGGGACGTTCGTAGGCGAATATGTTGGATCCCTCCTACTTGGAGAGGTCTTCACACCATAGCTTTTCACTCTCGCAGGATCGCCATTGGCAGTGGAATGGGTGACGTTGCAATTCTTGAACTGCGAGACACTGATGTGATCGAAGCAGCTGAATAAACTTCCTGTAAACCCATGGCAGTATTGTGCGTTGCTATCGATTTCCACTCTGAAAGCTACGTGTTGTACTAGAGTAGTTTTCTGGTTGTCAAATGTCATTCATACTATTCACTCGTGTATTGAGCGATTTGCCAAACAACTGAAAATGAAGTAAGTGTTCTGGAAAAATCTCAGTGCCGTAAAGTAAACGCCGAGCTACACGGCCTTGATTTGGAAGCGAATGACAGAAGATTTGGGCCGCACGCTGAGCAACGACATGCAATGTCACTGCATGGGGTTTTCCGGTGCTGCCTTCCTGGTTCCTTTAGAATACTTCCGCTGGTTCCCCTAGGTAATCTCTTCACCCCTTTGCCAATCATGACATAAGAACGCAGAAAGGTGACTATGGTCGAGCATATGTAACTGATTTTGTACCTAGACGTCAGGGCCATGTGAACCTGTGAATAATGGTTGTATTGCAACTTTTGAAAGTCCGCTCAACAGGGGACGAGACTGATTATCAATGGCTTGACCACGTCTAGAACACGAGCGATTGCAACCGTGACTGAGTAACCACCACGATGCATCCATCGCGACGTCTGCAAGGCCATAGTGAGAAGCAAATCAGTTGTGCTTTATTGTATAGACACCTATCTTCTCCTTGTCATAACCTCTAACCTGTGTAGACAGAGCTGCGCAAGGATAATATCCCACATTGAAACCTTTTATATTTTCGATTGACCCCTCGATGAGAAGCAATAGTGTGCGACACGTCACATGCAAGAAACAATGGCATACCAGTGCACTATCCATATATACTAGCTAGAAGTCGCTATCACATCATCGGTAAACATATGATGCGGAATACCCACAGTAAACTAGTAGAGCTATCTTTATTCAAGTCCATTATCTCTCTTTATAGCTGCTCCGTGCTCATCGTGTGTGGCATCCCATTTTGCCAGCTCTGAATTCGGTATCTTAATAAGCCGATTAGTCTGCGCACCGTCCTCCAGTTTCTCAGTAAGCTGACGAATCGCATACCCTCCAATTCTAGGAAGGACTTGGATCAGCAGAAAATATACAAGACCAGAAACCACTAGGCTGATGTTCGGAATAGATCAGATTATAGTTTTGCAAAGAAAAGCGCGCATACATTGCAATTCCCACGATACAATACGTGGCGTAGAAAAAACTGACATCCCCAGCATAAATGCCGCCTTCAGGAGGAACCCAAGGCAATATTAGAAGGTAGATATTGACGGCCATAGCAAACAAAAGCGTTGCATTCCATGCACGAAATTCTGTAGCCGGTGCTCCAATGTTGGCTCTACGCTTGCGCACGAAGAAGAGGCCCAATGTCAATAAAAAGCTGAAAACGTTTGCTGGATACGATTGGAGATCAACGACTGGTCTATTTGAGCTTCTAAGAGGAATACTTATGAGGTATAGCACTCACTGAAATTGAAAGCGTCGCCTGCAGGAGGAGCGATTATGACGAGGGTGGTAAGCAGCCATTTAAGGAGATAGGGTCCAAACGGCGTGTTAAACGGCTTGGTAGATGCCCAAAATCGCGGAAACGGCAGCACGCCTTGCCTACCGCATTCTCGAATGATCCTAGACGAGGCAATTATGATCGAAAGCAAATTACCGAAGCTGCTCACGGCGATGAGCGCGCTCAAAGCAGTAACCGCCCTCGAGTTTCCAAAAACCGCGATAAAGAAGAGGCTCGCTGTTAGCTCTTCCGAGGTACGAATATTCTCTTTAGGGACTGTTATTGTGTTTGAGTTGATTTTGTGAGCATAGATGTCGTTTTGAGACTCACTTGCTGCAAAAAATGCAACGTTCACCAACAGGTACATCACAAAGACAATTGTAAGCGACAGAGGCGCATATTTTTTCAAGGTCTGGACCGGATTCTGTCATTGAAACAAGGTCAAAATGACATATTAGAAGATCACTTAAAACCTGCTTACCCGCACTTCATTCAACACACTGAAGGCATTCTGTGAAGATATCTGACACCCATACCCTGAAGTTAGCTTTGATATAGACTTGCCTCGAAACCTGTGTAGGCGAAGTTTACTTTGACCAGAGCAGTGGCGAGACCATTGCCATTGGATGAGGTTCCAGCGAATGAATTCCTGAAGTTGGACTGAGGGTCGTCGACTCGCGTGTGGCCGCCAAGCACGACCAGTCCTGTTATAGCAATACTGTAAAGATTGTTTAGTTGCCTATCATAAAGCGCATGTGGGAGGATTCGCTTACAAAATCAGTGTCACGAGCTTGACAACACCAATAGCATTTGACAGGCGTAGAGACCACTTCGTGCTCGTAATGCAAACTACATGAATTAAATGTCATCTTAGGCTTTATAAGAAGCAGATATACATACTGATAACAATGGCACTAAACGCTCCCACTGCTAATCCGCGAACGTTCCATGTGGTGGTCGACCCACCTGCCGCTACCAGAAGGTATTTGGCAAGAACTATTTTGTTGGGTCATAAACGCGTGACAACATGATCCGGTATGCTTACCTATTGCGTTGCCGCTGCTAAAAGATAGCAGAACCGACTGAACAGCAAAAGCAGTAGGAAGTAGAAACCTGGGTTTTGGGTAAGCCTATTGAAGTGCGTAAGTCACACGTCCTCTGTAACAGTTGGCACTTACCTTCTCGAGATAGGCAACGTCAGCACCCGAGCGGTGTGGAAAATATGATGCATACTCTATGTAGACAGAAAGCACGGCTGCTCAAACAGGTTAGTGCTTGGTAGTGTGACGGTGCGGTGCGGACGATGTTCTGACCTCCTGCGAAGGCATAACCGATCACCCAGAAGACAATACTTAGTCCGACAGAGCCGACAGCGTTTAAAATGGCTCCAGCTGGCATCTCGTTTAAGTCCTTGTAAGTCTCAGTCGAAAGGGCACCTACGGGTAGAAAATATGCCTGTACCAACCATCCTGCTGATGTTCTAGGCGTTGGTGCCACGGCGTTAGCATGTAGGTAGAGGATGGATAGAAACAGACGTACGAGAAAAAGAACACTAATGGGATCCACATGATAACCTAAAGGGCTGATTTTCTCCACAGGTGCGCCCGTGGTCACAGCTGCTTCCTCGTATGATGGGAGGCCAACAGCCTCATCGAGATGGTGGTCAGTTATGGCGGGGTTTTTTTGGACCTCAATAGACATAAGCAAGGAAGGCTGAATTAGGTTTGAGCAGGATAAAGTGGATGTGTTATTCCCGCTATGAAAGAAAGTAGCGAATGAGCCTCGGAAATTCCTATCGAAAGATGTAGTGTACGATCTTTTGTACCCTTTGAAAATTATTACACGTGGGCTTAACATTAGCCTGCATCCGCATTGTGAGAGTAACTCATCTGAGGGTTATCGCATGAGAAGCGAGTAAGGAACAGGCCAGCAAGGCACACAAGAGATTCTCTTCATGTCCGATAGCAGTAGCGTCAAGACCTGACGAATTAATGTATGCTTGAATCCGTGAGCCCGGGGATAAAAATTTGGAAATTTATTGCACACCGAGACTGCTTGCCTAAAGGCGGATCGGGTGAAGGGGTTGTTCCTCTACAGAATGCCATGTCAGAAATTATTCCTTGTGATCAAACATGAGGACTTATCTAACAGTGTGACGCGCAACTTGACAGGCTGTTAGACAAAGGTGACTAAGGGATCGGAATGAACGGTCTATGAAACAGAGAAGAGGTACAATGGGGGTACTGCGCTGGTGCAAGCAACCATGCGCCTTAACCGAACAAAGAAATATGAGGAGTGCGTTAGCAGGGCAAATCCATCATAAGCGCTAGGTGGAAATGAAATTCAATTAGAACTCAATATACGATCGATTTGGAAAAGCGCCAAACCTTGGCATGTCAGATCATGTATTATCTCAATAGTAGCCTTCCTTGTGACCCTATGCATGCTGTACGTAACACGCTAAGAGTTAGACAGTTCCAGACCATCCCAAAATTCCTCGACATCTCATCTGATTAGCTGGTTGTTGGGGATTTGGGGAGTAGCCTTAATACTATACTTTTTGGTGTGAACTAACATCGCACGATGTTGAAACTTGTAGTAAGGGAAAGGGTCTTCACACTAGCTCTCTCCACGGCTTGGCAACTAGCGCGCCTGAAAAACTTCACTCAGCCGAGTAAGTAAATCCTTTGAACACTACATGAAGCAGGATTGAATTTCGGGTGACCAGTCCATACGAGTCTGCGAAAAGAATTCAGTTGTTCGGATTCTTTGACACAGCTGAATGTGGTTACATGCGATTTTTGACGCCGTCGGCTTCCCTGGAACGCCGGAGCTGTCAAACTTCGTGTAGATCAAGTGACCAATTTAAACGCTTTGCTGGTTCCGATATGACTTGTAACCTCACCGCGGCTGAAATGAATGTGGTGTTTCCAGGATCTTGGATTGGCTGATGACTCCCAGTTCTCTTCCTGGGATTTTAGCCCAGAAATCAATTGCGCTTCATAGTAGACAGAGACATAAGAGGTTTAAAACCAGCTGAAATGAGGATGACAGCCTCAAGACTGTAGGGGTATTAGATTAAGTTGAAAGGAGAACAACCTTTGAGACTTTGATTATCAGGTAAAATAGGAACAGCTGCTTTGAGCCGATATTGTTGCTATCATGTAAACTATTATTTTTTCGTAATGGATATGAGATCATCCGGGGCCGACATCTTATCCTGATCTACTGTTTTGGAAGAGTGGACAAGTGTTAAAATCTTACATTCTTCGTGTGGTCGAGATAGTATAGAGCAGCTGGTCGGATGTGTTGTAGGCAGAACATTTTTCTAGTGCTGAGCCGATCACGAGCTGACTATATGGTACCATTAGAAAAGTGATCAAATTCTGAGCAACATTCATACAGGTTCTTAAGCCCTAAACTTATGAAACAACGCTCTTGATGTGTTTCGTTCCTGAGAAGGAAGCCCGTTCACTAGAAAGTTTCGGGTATTTTAAACGGATCGTAGATATAATTCAACTACAGTAGGTCAGGGTCTGTCCAGTATCTGTACATCATCACCTCGAGGCTACACATGGGGGTCGCTTTTTTTTCTGGCCCTAGAAGGAAATTCTAAGCTATATCCATCCACCTTGGTCGGGCTCATCTTTCACAACCTTTGTGCAATCGGACGATCGGCATTCCCTTTCGCGTCCATTTCTGCCACCAGATGTAGCATGATTTCTTGGTGAGCTGCGAACCTTAGACGATTGAACAGATGCGTTAAACGATGGATCCTTTGTTGGTGACGATGCGGAGGGGTAATGGGGTGGAGGCTGATTGTAGTTTGCTTGATTGTCTGCAGAACATCCGCGGTTATATAGGGAGTCTGAGCCTATGTACCCGCCTCCGGTAGCATGGTGTGAAAGGTGTCCATAGTTCGAAGGGTAGTATTTCCTCTCAGACTGACCATACGGCATCGAACTAACGAAATCAT
>JABCKL010016992.1:0-10390 GCA_018851305.1 Calocybe cyanea | reverse complement strand
TTATAGCCGCAGATGTATCCTTGTCCAATCTAGCTACCCAAACGGCGGCGTTGGTCGCATCCGACCTAAGTGGTTTCGTGAGACAAGCAAAATATGCCTCGCTTGAACGTGCTGTCGGTTTTTCGTGGGTCGCCAGTTACGCTTACCCGCCTAGCTCAAACTAAGCTTTTGACAGCGCAGCACGTCCGCTACATCTGGCTCAGGCTGGTATAGCTCTTAGTGCCGATGATCTTGAGGTTGCTCTAGGACGTTCAAGGACGGCCTACTCGGAAAGCATGGGTGTCCCAAAAATTCCTGCCGTTACATGGGATGACGTCGGCGGTCTAGCCCAAGTAAAATCTGACATTTTCGATACTATCAGGCTTCCTCTGGAGCATCCTGAGTTGTTTGTCCAGGGGGTCAAGAAGAGGTCTGGTTCGTGACGCCCTATTTCCAACTGTCCTAGCTCATTCGCCGTTAGGCATTCTTTTGTATGGCCCACCAGGCACCGGCAAAACACTAGTTGCCAAAGCTGTGGCGACCTCCTTTTCCCTCAATTTTTTTTCCGTCAAAGGTCCTGAGTTGTTGAATATGTACATTGGGGAATCTGAGGCTAACGTTCGACGGGTCTTCCAACGTGCAAGGGATGCAAAACCTTGTGTCATATTCTTCGATGAGTTGGACTCCATTGCTCCAAAACGAGGTAACCAAGGTGACTCGGGAGGAGTTATGGATCGCATAGTTAGTCAATTATTAGCAGAATTGGACGGAATGTCTGGACAGGGTAGCGGTGGTGACGATATCTTCGTCATCGGCGCCACAAATCGTCCGGATCTTTTGGATCCTGCGCTACTCCGACCAGGAAGGCACGTATCTCTTTTCAAACAAATGGTTTGCCTCCCCAACAACGCTTGTATTCACACGTCGACGAGTAGATTTGATCGTATGCTCTACCTCGGTGTCAGTGAAACGCACGAAGCCCAGACAAAAATTCTAGAGGCGTTGACCAGAAAGTTTCAACTGGCGCCAGAGACAGACCTTCAGGAAGTGGCTAAACAGTGTCCATTCAATTATACCGGCGCCGATTTCTATGCTCTTTGCGCTGATGCCATGTTAAATGCGATGTCTCGACAGGCCAAAGACATTGATGACAAAATAGGTGCGATTCAACATAGGCAAGCTTATTCACTAGTCATGATTTATCCATCAGCATATCTCAATAATGTAGTGGGACCTGGCGATCGCTATATGCCCCTTACGCCTCAGCATTTCCTTGCTGAGATGGCTTCAGAGGACGACTTGCGAGTTCTTGTATCACGGGAGGACTTTCAGCATGCACTCAGAGGGCTAGTCCCGAGCGTCAGCCAAGCCGAAATGAATCATTATGCCCATGTACAACATCTATTTTCTTGAGAAAAAACAGTCATGATATATTACTTGGTAGTTGGTCTCATGATTTTTACTAAAACAATGCATTTGATTTTATGCCAAGCTTGTTGATGAAGCCTTTCATGCTTTTTGTGATGAAAGTTGCATGGTTCACTAGATGACATTGAAATGCAATTAAGATAATCAAGCTTCACTTCCAATTGTCCTCTATTCTTGAGCTGGTCAGTGCCAATCTACTCAACCATGATCAAGGTGATAGGGAAAATTACTGTGATGACCTGAACAATGTGTGCATGTATATCTTGACAATATATAGGTAGGGGCATCCCAGTGTATCAATTGATATGAGTGGTCCACATTCTCAAATCCAGGTTAATCTGGACTTAAATTTCTGGTGCCAGCACCCTGGTGGCTTCGGGGCATCTCAACCTGACCAAAACATGTATTCTCATTGCTATCCAAGATCTCATGCTAAAATAGTGTGTTCGATGAAACCCACCGGAACTACATGCACAGACAAGTACAGTGCTATTGGTGGCCATAAATGCTCATCTGATGTATGTGATGCCCATAGGGCAAGGGCACTTGGGGGTGGTTGACATGTTGAAGATGATTCGCTGTATCCAGATATGGGGTGTATCCTGCTTGAGGGATAGCAACTTGATTTCCTTGGTTGTCTCCAAAGCCAAGCTCTGAGAACATATGCCTCCAATAGATAACATCCGCTTCTGTCGCACACTGAGGTGCTTGGGGAGCGTATGAATAGGCAGTTGATCCACCAATACTTTGTGTGTCATTTCTCGAAAAGAGTGATGCAGAATAATCACGCTCTTCGCAGCCATGTGATAATGCAAGAACTTGATACTGGTCATGATGAACTTGAGGAATATCATTGATTATGTTCGATGGAGTTGATGGTGCTGATGAGTAATCTTTAAGCATTATGATGAATTGGGACAGGAAACGAAACCTGCATTGCAGCTGGGGAGCGATTGTAATTCCACCGCTATGGCTTTGTTGACGATCAGCTTGTTGAGCCTTGGAATTATCATAGGCTAACAAGTGTCGCAAAAATCGGGCGTGAACAGAGGTCGAGGTCGACTGAGTGCTAATTTGCGAAGCAATTTCATATGCCTTTGCCGTCTGGGCGATGATCGTATGAATTTGGCTGGCACTAATATCGGTGAGTTGTGCGTCAACGGCTGGTTTTTGACTCCGAAGAAGCTAGTTATCAGGTAAGTTAGGATGAAGCAATAGGGGGAATGAAACTTACCCTGAGTAGTGATACCGCGGAGTAGGCCGACATCACCATGAGAGACTCTTGTCCATAGGGCTAAAGACAGTATGATGAAATCCATGCAGAAAGTGGAACGATGTAAACCTAGGCTAACCAGCATGTGCAAATTGGCAAAGTCCCCGGAAACAATTTTCAGAGAGTCTAGGGCGCTGGCGCAGCATATTGAAATGGGATGTGGGCTGCGACCCGGATGACCAGACTATAGTTGAATGAGAATTTATTGGGCCGGGAACCAAAATGACGACTTACAGGCTGTATCACGGCGTGGATGCCGAAGCTGTTCAGGAATAAAGTAACGTACAATCGAAAAAACCTAAGGAACGAAGTGTGAAAACTTTCGCCACCAGCTGAATAAAGGGGAAATAATAAGCGGAAACCTTCAGTCGATTGGATAAGTCACCTTGATCCATTTCGTGTTGCCAGAAATCCGCCCATTTGGATAGTTTGTCGTTGCACTCCCGTAGGACAGCTTCCGTGTCAACAGGATGGCTGCCTGAACCCTTTCTTTTAAAAACCTCTGTTGTTTCAGCCTTGGGGAGGTTTTGAACATAGTGGCTAAAGAACAAGCTGGTAACTTACAACTATGCAACGCAAAGCGACGAACGCCGCAACAATGACGTCCTCCGGCCTAACAGTGCTTCCACCTTGCTTATGCCACGACTTCGATTGTCGGATAATCTCATCCTCGGGCAGCATCCAGGGCATTCCGGTTTGGGTACTTAGACTCCGGTCATGAACGAAAAGAACGAGATACGTTCGCTCCCGATTACGGCGCTCGATCATTTGAATTTGAGTTTCATTTGCGGGAGGTACATTAACATAACGATTGAGCTTGAGCTCAACCGCCATTCGACAAGCCTGACCATGTCTTTCAATGATATGCGACAAGATGCAGACGATTAGACTTACATAACCAATATAGGTCCATGTACGCTGTCAGGCTATATGTGAGGACTAAATTTGCGTGAAGTTGCTTGTACTCACATTATTGTCACTGTCATCAGGGTCCTTCCAGTACGTAAGACAAGCAAAAGCTTGAACAACTTCAACACGTTTCCACCCTTCTGCAAAGGCCTGAACCGCAAATCCATTCGCCAGCTTCTGGCATTCTTTGAAGGACTCCGGTCTGAAAAATTTGCAGCCGGCCATAATCAGAGTAGTAAACAAGAAGGGGCATTTTTGTCGAACATATGGAACCGTATGCAAAGCGGGGTCAAAAAGGTTGATGAAAGGATTCAAGCGTATAAAGATGTTGTCAAACAAGGCTTTCGCATCTTCCTCGGTAACAATGCCAGCAGTGATGGGATCATGGAGGCCTGTACGAGACGATACTGATCGGCTCTGAAAAGGAGTGCCTTGACTAGCATGGTCATTGGGAGTTGGACTAGCCTCAGGATTCAGAATCGTTCGAAAAAAGGAGTTTCTCTGGCTTTCCTGTCTGATTAACTTCTGGGGGAAAATTGGGTCTTCATTATGATCGGCATCTTCTTCATCATCCATATCAGCCGAACGGGAGCCAATGCTGGATTGCGGGTAGCTTTCCCCCTGAGGGTAACTCGATAAACCAAGTGAAGGGTGTTCTTTGGGTGAAAATTGACCGCTCGATGAATTGTAGCGGTCAGCTGATCGGGTAGCAGGAAGCAGACCGTCTTGGTCATAAATGCGAGGTTCCGTCGCCTGAGATTTCATCTTGGCAGAATTCAGACCTTTCTCTAGTCGCCGGAGCATCTTCGACGCCTCCGACAGTCTACAAACAGTGAGGGACTAGGCTCAGATAAATGGAGATGAGCCTACTTAGACCCTGGTTTTCTACCTCGACGGTGCTTTTCGAAAACACATCTAGGTTGCGATATGATGAGACAAGTAGAGGGGTATTGTTAATGGCTTAACTCGACGTTTGCGCGTTTGCAACGGTCACATGGCTTTTGTCCGTCTTCTGCACCAACACACTTCATCTAGAAAACATTCAGCAAGTTGGAATACAAATGAAGATGGTAGAAAAGTGCCTTTGCCGTTCGACAAACCGTACAAGCACGAGCGCCCCGGATAATGGGAGGTTTAGGCCTTGAAGAAGGTGAGTTCTGAAAAGGATATAAGATATGGCAGACACACATTGGTTTGGAGTCGGACATGACTTCAGGCTGAATTTCCATTGCTGACTGCCGGTTTTCAAAGGCAACGAAACAGGTAGAAGGCGGTGATCAAATAAAAGAGAATGCGTTACCGGCTACCAAAACTATGCAAACGAATAGAGTCAATAGCGAAACCACGCCAGCAAAATTAATCGAGGGTTGGCCCAGATTTGACCTCGTCGGAAGTTAGGAGAAAGCAGCAGAGGCAAGAGTCTTTCAAAGGAGGTCTGATGGGTCTTTTAGGGCGAAGAAAACGCTGGAAGCCCCGGCAACTTGTTTACGCCTACTTTGACCGCTTACATATTATTTACCCGACACATCCGAGCATCTCGGTGACTTAAGTCAACTGCAGAGGGCCCTGAGATCAGGGCCATGGCTTCTTGTAAACAAACGAAACAGTCCTGTCAAGGTATCCTTAGCCTAGAGCTCTCGGCAAAAGCCGAAGTAAAGACTTGTTAGCTCAACAGTCACCTCGGCAAGAGGCACTTTTTAGTAGGGGTGAAAACTTCCGAAATATATAAAGTATCAGTTGGCATTTAAATATAATAAAAATATTATCATATTCTTTAAATTTATAAAACACCCATACCCCAACCTAAAATAAACATTTCTGTTTGATTTTCAATGTGACAGAAATTTGTGCCAATCTTTGATATTTCCATGACAAAAAAACAATAGCTATTACTTCATATATTTTTCTCATATTATGTGGACAATAAGAAAGATAATTCAGATTGTTAAAATTAGGTGCTAAAATATATGCTTTAAAGGCCAGGATTGTGTTTACTGGAAAGGATGCATAAAAATAAGATTTCAGTCACCATTTCAGCAACAAAAAAAGAATGCATCCTAGTGGTACCAAAATAAATCTTATGCTGAGCACACACCCAGCATACACTCAACTCTACTCAGTGTACATTTAGTCCATGCCCATAAACAGTATTTTCTTTTGTCAAAGTAGATACTACATGGACTTGAGGAGTATGTGTGATAACATGTATGTATTGTGGCACCTTCATCAAAATTGATAACAGTCAGCATTGTTGAGAAATTCCTCAGCATTGAATGTCAAAGTTCATACTTGCAGCATATCATTGTACAGTAGCTCTCAAATAATCTGTCACATCTACAGGAATTTAGTAAACAAATGAACCAAAGATGATGGACATACCCTTGATAAGTTTACAATGACATAGTGGCTGTGTGAAAAGTCAAACCTGGCTACATGCAATATTATAAAATCAAGCAAAATCTTATCAACAACATTGTCCATCTTTGAGGAGCAGACTTTGGTTGAAAAAGAAGGATATCAACAAAAGGGATCATATTGTCTGGTTGCTAGAGGAGCTTGATGTTGAATGAAGAGACAGATACTAGAGGAAGAAACTAAAATCTTTTTGATGCAACCAGCAACTGACAAAGAGGAATTGGGAGGATAGTACATCACTAAGCTATTGCTTAGATGAGTTGATGAGCAAGAGTATGTTATCCCTTGATGCATATGATGAGCAACTTCATGCAGCAACTTTGTAAGTGATACATCAGATGTGCAAGCATTCTGAGCAAATGCTTTGTCAAACAACTGTCACGAATACTTTTTCATTTTCACAATAATCACTATCTAATCTAAAAATAACAGACAAAGACTGTAGATAAGATAAGACAAGATAAGATACCAGTACATACATTTGTTACCAACTACATGACCACACACATGACTGAACCTTAATACTTTACATCAAACCTTAATTAGTGTTCACAATATATTTACGAGTCTGAGTTTGAATCGCCAGTCTTGGGTTGGTCTCTTACCACCATCACCAACACTCGTTGTCTGTAGTAGTTAGTTAGTAGCTGTTCAATACAATCTTCTTACATACCATTTCCACAACCTTTAAGTCAAAGGTCTAGTTATTGACGCCGAGACACATGTGTTAAAAGCATTGCTGACAAAAACCCAAGACTCTCCCCGTCTCCTTGTCATTTTTCATCCTCTTTGAATTTCACTTGCAATGTTGCTCTCACCGCTCATCGAACCATTTTCCGAACTCTATATCACCACCCCACTCTCACCCACACAATCTACACTTTTCAGAACACCAGAAGAAGAACCTCAAAACATGGATAATCCCCCACCACCCCAACCGACTCCACCGTCCACTTATATGGACCTGTGGAATACCTTGTTCCAGTGGCTCCAATCTCTATTCAATCTCCTCACCTCTATCATTCCATTCTACCAACAGTCAACCCAAGCAATGGAACAAATCGTGGAAACGATTACCCAGTACACCGTCTTGACTACCCAACGCGCTGTGGAAGGAAAACGTTTGAAACACGAGGCACCTGCGGATTATGACGGAAACCCAGAAAAGGCCGAGTGCTGGTTTAAGGCACTTACCTTCTATTTGGATTCCATGTGCATCACGGAAGCAATTGAACGGATTAGATACGCCATCTCCAAGATCAAGGGAGGCAAAAACGATATTGCCAAGAACTTTGCCGATAAGAAACGGGATGATGTCATGGAAGGAAAGACCCAGACATGGCAAGAATTTAAGGAGGAGTTTATCGCTTACTTCTTATACATGGACTCAAAGGAAACGGCAAAGAGCAAACTCTGCCAACTGGTGCAGGGCGCCCTCACTGCTGAAGAATTTGTTTTGACATTTAAGACACTCAGAACTCGCTCAGGATACTCCAAAGAAGACCTCCTTGATCGGTTTAAGGAAAAGCTGAACTGAGGATTAAGGACAAAGATACAGGATCTCAAGACGAAGGACTCACTCGAGGAATGGCAACGCATTGCGGTTCGATTAGACAGGAACTGGTGCCAAGCCAAGGAATGGGAAAAACAACATGGCTTGACCCAAGAAAGGAAATCCGGACCGAATCCCCGCCCACAAGTACCATGCGCCAATGACACCCCCTCATCTAATCCCCAACCCTCATCCTCTAACCCCGCCCCTACTTTCAATGTTGTACCAATGGATGTCGATCGGTTTAGAAAAGAAGGACGCTGCTTTAAGTGTGGAGAAAAAGGCCACTTAAGCAAAGACTGCACGAAACCAAGGAAATACAATGTGCGCGGAATCAAAACAGGATTAGACACTGAGCCGGCAAAGAAAGACACCAACGAGGTTGAGAAACTCAAGGAAGAGATTGCGATTATGAGAGATATAGTTGCGAATCTGAAGAAGGGTTTTCAGGAGGGCAAGAACTGAGCACGTGTTCTAAAGCCACATCAGATGCTTTAGTTAGGAACTCTGTAGTTATTCCTGAGTTGAACTCGAATAAAGACTGGATTCACAACAAAGCAATCGTGCAATTTGGAAAGGATAAATTCGAAACCGGAACACCCCAACACTTGGCCAGGATGCTAATCCTACAACGGACAGATATGGCGCTTGCCTCGCTATGGAATTGGACACACGGCACCAGACAAAAAGAAGTGACTAGTGATCTTCTCCTACAGATCAATGGACTTATGGATACGGACGTCATTAGGGCACTCACGGAACTATCCAAACCAAGAAAACATGTTTGGAAAAACCACAGCAATTGGCTTGACATCCCCCTCATGATTCAGATGCTAGACAACAGACGCTCAATCACCAGCACAGGACTCTTAGACAGTGGAAGCACCGGTACATGCATAGACAAGGACTTTGTAAGCAAGAACCACATCATGACCAAAAAATACCCCATCCCTATTCCTGTTTACAATGCCGACAGATCTTTCAACGAAGCCGGACCAATCACCAATTACATCGAATTAGAACTCCAAATAAAGAATCATCAGGAACGCATCACCTTTGCTGTTGCCCAACTTGGAAAATCGGAAATCTTCATTGGACATGATTGGCTGAAGCTCCACAATCCCAACGTCAATTGGAAAACATCTACCATCGAATTCAACAGATGCCCGCTCAAATGCTCCCCTATCCAACTCCCCAAAGATCCGGAGGAAGAAGAGGAAGAAACAGACCAAGAAGAATTAATGGAACCGGGAGAACGACTTCTCGCAGTAGACCTACAAACAGAGGTCAACATACGCACATTTCAAACCACAGCCTCAAAGATAGCGGAAGCCAAAACGGACAAAAGAAAGAAGACCCTCAAAGAAATGATTCCAAAGACGTACCATGAATATTGAGAAATATTCGAAAAGAACTCCTTTGACAAATTACCTCCACGACGCCCATGGGACCATGCTATCAAACTCATCCCCGATTCCAAACCTGTTGACTGCAAGGTCTATCCCCTGAGCCCCTCGGAACAAACAGAATGAGACAAGTTCCTAGACAAGAACCTAAAAACCGGACGCATCCAACCGTCAAAATCTCCTATGGCATCACCTTTCTTCTTCATCAAAAAGAAAGATGGATCTCTTCGACCAGTCCAAGATTATCGGAAGCTGAATGATATGACAATCAAAAACCAATATCCGCTTCTGCTGATACAGGAACTGATCGATAAACTAAAGGGATCACGCTACTTCACAAAGATGGACATCCGATGGGGATACAACAACATGAGAATCAAAGACGGCGACAAATGGAAAGCAGCATTCCGGACTAATTGAGGATTATTCGAACCCCTCATGATGTTCTTTGGACTAACCAACTCTCCAGCCACGTTCCAGATGATGATGAATGCCCTATTCAAAGAAGAAATTGATAAAGGGCAAGTAATTATCTACATGGACAATATACTCATACTCGGAAGAACTTTAGAAGAACACAGAAAAATCACAAAACGTGTCCTTCAGATCTTAAAAGAAAACAAACTCTTCCTGAAACCGGAGAAATGCTCGTTTGAACAGGACCAAGTAGAATACCTCAGACTAATTGTCTCGCATAACGAAGTAAGAATGGACCCAGCAAAAGTGGAAGCGGTAAAGAATTGGCCACAACCAACCGAGAAACAAGGAGTACAACAATTCCTCGGGTTCACAAACTTCTATCAATGGTTTATCAAAGGATTCTCCAGAGTAGCAAAACCCCTCACGGAACTAACTGGAAAAGCGGAATGGCAATGGATGGACCGACAAACCGAGGCGTTTAAAGAATTAAAGAAGCGCCTAACAACAGCACTAGTACTAGCCATCCCGAACGACAACGGAAAGTTCCGGATAGAAGTTGACACATCAGACTATGCAATCGGAGGGATACTATCACAAGAACAAATAGATAGTAAATGGAAGCCCATAGCATACATATCCCATGCTCTAAATGTCAGCAACGCTTTCAACAACATGTGTCTCGGCGTCGGTGGCTCAACCTTCAACTTAGAGTGTGGAAAATGATAGGTAAAAGGTGTATTGAAACTACTACTAACTACTTCTTACAAGCGACGAGTGTTGGTGATGGTGGTAAGAGACCAACCCAAGACTGTTGATTCAAACTCAGACGTGTTAAATATAACGTGAATGCTAATTAAGGTTTGATGTAGAGTAATAAGGTTCAGTCAGGTGATTGGTCATGTGGTTTGTAAAGAATGTATGTACTAGTATCTTATCTTATCTACAGTTATTGTCTGTTATCATAGATTAGATTGTGATCTTTGTGAAAATGAAAAAGTGTTCATGACA
>JABCKL010016991.1:0-10460 GCA_018851305.1 Calocybe cyanea | reverse complement strand
GGCCGGCTGTTGGCCATTTTAGACACCAAACTTGTCCGAAATGCGGGCCGGCCATGCCCCCCATTATCAGGGGTCCTGGTAAACTCTGCGTGCAGACCATGCTAGACCATGCTTTAGCCTGACAATCAATATCAAACGATCAGAAAATTATATGTTGTAGAACGGGAAATTGCAACCGAATAACAATTGTCAGTGCGTATCACACACGCCCCGAATACGCCCGTCATCTGTATCAGTGTGCAGGACTTTCGTGTCGGAATATCTGCTGCAACAGCTCTTGGTCGCGATTAAACACCAACACAGCGACTGGATTGCCTTCACAACGCCAGGATCACACAACTCGGTGGGCTGACTTTTTTTTTCCCGGTAAACTCATGCCGTCTTGTGTCCAGAGTCGAGACTCGATTTTCGATTTTCATATTCTTTGGAATAAGCTGCTATAGTAATGCGTTTCTAGAAATGCCCCTTGATGCGATTCCTCCTAATTAGGCTCTAAACAGGTTGCGTTCAAGGTTGTTAAAGCGCCACGTTGGGTCCGGCCGCCGGCCGCAGTAGGCGCTTACACGTACCTGCTGATCGTCGGCCGAGCGACCTTGATTACGCGGATTTGTTTAGAGGAGCGAGATTACCAACACAGTACTGCAGGCGATTTCCGTTGCGAAGGTGAAAAATAAGTTGAATTGTTAACTTGCCGTAGCGTCTGACCGAAGAGCTTTCACAGTCGATCTTCTGTGCATTCCACATAATCACTTCAGTAGAACGCTGTGATGGAAGGAGTTTCATGTTCGACAGGTTGTATACAGCGAGACAACAGTAAGGTATACGATTCTAATCATAACAGGTTGAATCGTCTGAGCCCCCTCCTTGACGGCTCCTATCAAGAAGTCAACAAGCATTCAAGGATCAAAGCATAGACACTGGGCGCTCGAAAATCCTTGATCGTCATCCCTATTTCAGGCGTCAACATGGACAGTTGTCTTGGTGACTCAAAGAATCAAGGCTGTTGTAAAAATGCTGCACGCAAGTTAAAACAACCTCGAAAAGAGTTTTCTGCGTTGGTCGTAAATTATTTCAGTGAGAAGCAGGAAATCCACTCGACGATAATCAAGTCATATCTTGTGATCGTTCTTGGTGCGTAAAGAGAAATCGATCTCTGATCATGGCTCGACGCCGACGAGATTAATATTGACGTATTTCCTTGCGTCTTCTTCCCGATTCTTCCGCCGCTACCTTCCCAAGCAAATCTTTCTACTGTCGTAGATATCGGAAGTGACTGCCATCAACGAGACACACTTTCGAGCTGTATTGGATTCTAGAAAGGGTTACCAAAGAGCAAGAAATGGGCTATGAATGTAGCCTGTTTCAAGCGCAACTTTTGTTTTCCGTGATGCTTCTGGAGATGTGTATTTCAGGAAAGGTTGTCATAAACAAAAATGCGGTCCTGTTAGAATTTAGCGAACACTGTTGTTATTTTCGCGACAAATGAGGTTCGCTGAAGGAATCCGTTGTTTCAAAATGCGATGACCACTCAACGAGACGATATTGCACAAAATGGTGTTGTTTCGCCGTTTTTGCCCTACACCTTTTGCCGATGAATGAACAAAGTCTGCTTGCTGCAGAGAAGCTCACTAGAAGGAATCGGCTATAGTTCACTTGCAGCAAGGGAAAATCACACACGAACCTGCTCTCAGCTGTCCCATGCGATGTGTTCGATTGACGCGTGGATTCTTACTTGCTGGCCGCATACCACGTAACATTGAAATCCTAGTTACTCTCTCTACATCGAAAGCGGTTGTAATTGAAAGTATCTTATATAAAGCTTCAATGCCAGCTGGAAGCTGGGGGGTAGGGATCGGAGAGATGATTGTCAATAGGAGCAGTGCGTGGGAAACAATCATCATTGCTGCGTCGGCTACTAAGCGCGCTCGTCTCGCCACCGTCTCGTCCTTTACACAACCTAGGCGATGGTGTCAAGGTGTTCAAGAATCGTTTTTCGCTGCTTCAAGTGGGTAGAAAGAGCTGGTGACAGACTCACAGGCGCGGCTGGACCGTTCTTTGTAGGGCTAGCTGTCATCCTCATTTCTGTTGGGTCGATATGTTTCTGTACGAGGCTCTATATCTCCTCTTTTTGAGGAAATTTCGTACTGACATAACTCTTTCCGCTTTTTCCTTTATGTCTCTCGCAGTTGACGTCATAGCGCCCTCACTGTCCTACCCGATCCTTTCTGTACCAGTCTGCCTGCTGATCACACTAAACCTGTTCATGCATTACTTTTACGTGTGCACGGTCAAACCTGGCTTTGTCGACGAGCCGGCTCCTGGATCAGGTCGCAGTTTACTATGGGCACGCAAGAGTAGGCCGCCAAAAGGGAAAGCATTGACGGGTAGCGTGGGGTGGTCATCTCAAATCAATATCACAAGAGCAGAGACAACTCAGTGCGGTAAATGCGGGCAAACGAAACCAGAGGTGCGTTCTTACCCAGATTTCGCAGGGCTTGAAGCTGATCTCCGCCTTATTCTATGACAGAGAACACACCACTGTCGAATATGTAACCGATGTGTCCTCAAATATGATCACCACTGTCCTGTGAGTGCGCTCCCAGGCTTCAGATCTATTCGTTCTTACCCTGCTCGACGTTGACAGTGTAGGTCTCATTCTTCCCTAGATTGACGGTATTACCAATCATTACGTGGCCGGCTGTGTCGGACAGGGATAAACCAGTGCGTCGGGCTGCACAACGAACGTCATTTCGTAATGTTCATGTAGGGGCTCTTTTGATTTCCTCTTCCTATCCTCAATTCGCCGACATTCTTCTCTTCACCCAGGGCCTACCTCGTGCTCGCAACATTCTGCGTGTCCATCCTTGGCTACAAACAGCTTCTCGAAGCACTAGGCATCACATATGTCGGCATTTCAGCTTTTTTTGTCCCCGCTATAAGCCCACTGACGACTGTCATCCCAAACAACCACAAAATTCTTCTTTGTCCCTTACCTCTTCCTTTTTGCCTACATTCCAGACGCCATGGCCGTACCGCGTTCCCGAAATGGCGTATGTCGTGACATACTTGCTTTCGGTCGTTCTTTGCTTGGCAGTAGGCGTCATGCTGTCGTACCATTTGTATAGCATCGCATGGGGCGAGACGACTGTAGAAGCTCAGGACCATGAGGTATACCGGACAAAAGCGAAGTCGCGTGGAGAGGTACGCCCCTCCTTTGTTGTGCACCGTTCTCCGATGTCGGTGGTATTTATCGTGCTAGATCTTCGTCAATTCGTATGACCTTGGGTAAGAGTGATTCCAACTGAGCCAGTTGTTTGTTGTTGTTCCCGCCCTCATCATTTTTTGCTGCAGAAAACGAAGAAACCTACAGCTCTTTTTCAATGTTGGAGATGCCGGGTAGTATGTGTTGCGTCTCTTCCTTCCCTTTACCCAGCGTCTCCCTTCTCCCTTCCCACGTTTATGCCCCAGAAAACTAACTGGAAGACAAACAGCCCCCTATACACCCTTTTCTTCCCCTTCCGCATCAGCCCTTACACCGATGGCCGATCCTGGGCGCGTCGAGAAGGATACGAGCGACATTATGGTGTTAGAAGGGGTGAAGAGCTGACAGACGAAGAAGAGGAAGAAGAAGAATGAGAGGCGAAGGCCTTCCATTCCTCGTCTTTCAATGCTTTGCATTATTTATTCATATTTTAATTTATGTGCGTCCCTCCGTTCCTGAGCACACCATCCTCCTATCTCTTTTCTCTTCTATGTGATGAAAGACGCCGGGGCCATATGATACTTTGAAGATGAATCTTCCCCCTTCATGCTGTGGCACATTTTCGATTCGATTTTGCTTTTCGCGAGATTTTTCGAATGTGGGCTGCGTTGGCTGAAAGGTTGTGGGAGTATTTTCTTGGAAAGTTTGCGTGATTTGGATATCCGGTTTGGCGTCACAATAAGTGACGCTAGGAGTTCCTGATCCTCATTTATCTTTTTACAACTTCTAGCGCGGACATCTCTGGTCAAATGCTGATGATTGATTTTTTTATAGGTCAACTACATCATCACGGCTGCAATTGCCGGGGTGGCAAATAAACACTGGGCAGCTCAAAATTTACACTAATCTGGAGTCTATTAGAACTGAGTTGTATCGTTCACAACACATCTGTCAAACCTGTTGGGCTTCCTGTCGAGCTTTTGACTCGAGATCGCGAACTCTTCGCTTCGTATCAGAATAGCTCTTGTCTTTGACAGACAAGAGGAAGGCGTGTTAGATGATCATCAGACCGTTTTTTAATTTACTCCCGACAACCAATGATGTTGAAGAGGCCTCCGTTCTTCAACTTTGCGATATTCGAATGAGCATTGCCACGCTTCTGCATCATTTGATCATGTACTTAAAGGATCCGGTGCGCGACAACTGTATGGGTGATTGAAAAGCTACTACTGGGTAAGGGCAGAAAGGGTCAGTTTAGGATCCAAATTTGAAGATGAAGCCCGATCGGCGAAAATAGCGCCAAGGATACTATGAAATAAGAAGACGTTTGAGTACTCCGATCCTAGAAACTTTTCAAAATGGGATTGGAGGTAAATCACGTACAGCGGTGGTACCAAGCACACCAAGACATTGATTAGTGTGGACGCTATGACAATCTGCATGAGTGACAACATGGGGGTTGGCTTTTTGCAATTCTTGGATAACATACGGAAAACTTGATAACTGCAAAAAGATCCCCGCAGTTGATATGGCCGGTGCTATGGACGCGCTCATTTTGTCTGTTATAAGCACTATAAAGTGGAAGCTCAAGCATGTTACCACCTGTCGGAATAATTAAGGATAAACTGCGCTTACAACAGGAATCCTTAAATCAGTTGCTCAAATTGAAAGTTTCATGTGAGTCCCATCACGACGAGCTGGCCATTTAGTATCTAGCACAAAGACCAAACAGGGGAGCAGCTTCTCCATCTATCTATTTTTTGCCAATTTCCAAGTCGTGTTCATTACAGCCCTCTGGAGCGCGATGTTCAACGTCGCTTGTACGTGGTAAGCTCGAGCCTAATATCACAAGCAAATGCTGTGAAAGAACGGGAAAAACCTCTTCATTTGATCCAAGTAATCTGTTACGAAGGTCCGCTGAGGAACTGGGACTCATGTGACAATTCCGCATATGCGTCCCTTCTGCGCCGCATGCACATCCGAACCTGACACGCATAACGTAGCCCGGCTTCCAGATAGAGCACCAATAATGTGCAAATCTCAGGCCCCTCGTGATCTTCGATTTCTATGGCCTACGCGACTTTTTACCCCCAACCTTTTGTTGAGGTTGTCGGCTGTCATAATATATGCAATGGGTAACTGTTAGCCATAACATTTTCGTGAAATTTGTTGTTATGCTGTGCACCTCTGATCCTGTCGTCTGATGTCAAACTTGTATTAGGCACATGAGAGCCAATCCAGGACTCTGCGCCACACGTCGTAGAGCAATTTAAGCATAGCAAAACATATTAACACGACAACAAAGTTACGAAAGGCGGGAAGTAGCCGAGAAACCTGCCTTTTATGGTTGCAGGGAAAACGCGCTAGAGCGCTGCCTGAAAGCAAGCAAAGCAGAGTGAACACCGAGGCCAATTCATCGGAGGACCTCGAAGAATTTATATAAACACGGTGATTCAAACCTTTCTCAAAATCTAAAAACACTAGGTTTTTGAGCGAGGTCGCTACTTAGCCTCATCACTACAAGGGGATTTCTAGTGTCAGCAAACACCATCGGTTGCGTGAGTGTCTCCAAGTTGAGCCATCAGAATTGCTGTGATGCTGAATCACATTGTCCGTACAGAACGGGGGTATGCGCCAGACGCGTTGATAAAGAAACCAAGAGCGAAAGGGTAAAAAAAAATTGAATTCATAAGATCAATATCGGTGCGAAACGACGACTTATGGTCCTATTGCATCGAGGAAATTATCGTATTGTAAATACTGTTCATGTCTCTGTTCCTGAGCAATGTCATCCTTCTATTTCTCCTTATTTTCCTATGAAGGCGAGCCTCCCTCCCTCATGTCGCTGCATAGTTTCGACCCAGTTTACTCTGCAAGATTTTCCGAAAGGGGGCCACGGTGGCTGAAAATTTGAGTGGTTATCTTGGAAAGTTGGGATGATTCGGACGTCCAATTCAGCATTGTGATAACCGATGCTGGGGAATCCCTGGTTTTCATAATTCATATATTGATCAATTTTTATCCCACGCGCATTCTGGGTTAAAGGCTGATGGACTTGTTTTTGTTTGAAGTCGACTACACTGACACTCTGCAATCATCCGAGTAGCGAACAAGCACTCGCGGTTCAACTTTAACACTATTCTGGAGGCTATTAGATATTCGTTTCAATGGGAAGCGATTTGCCTAAATACATTTGCCAGAGCTGCCGGGCCGCATCCCGAATCTTCTAGCTTACTCTTCGCTTTGAACCAGAACAAGCGCTCCTAAGCCTTCCTAAAAGGGCGACCATCAGACTGCTATTCTGATATGTTTGCGAAGACTTGGATAATGGTATGTCTGCCGTTGGTTCTTCGACATCATTGGGTTCTTTATCTCGCTGTACATACCCAAAACGTCAGATTTGCCGTTATACCGCATCACATCGTGTATTCAGGACGTCAGTACGCGACAGAGGTAAGCGAATAAGGAGCGTAAGGGTCCAAAAAAGTCAGCTCATAATTAAAATATAAGAACACCGGCTGGTATGTGAGTACGAAAGGAGCGACGAGGTATAGTCCTATTAGACCGGAATGGGCGCTCGAAATAGCAATTCTACCAAAACTGATGATTGAGAAACATCGTCCAAGTTCGATCAGACCATCAGCAGTGCCAAGAGCCCTATAGGAAAAGGGAAAATGTTCGAGCAGAGCTTTGGGAGTGGAAGACAAAAAACCTACATCAGGAGTGCCAGGTGCACCAACACGTTGATAAGCGGGGAGGCCTAGACATTCAGCGACAGTAACGAGTTTATAGCCAGCCTTCTGCAATTGCTGAATAGCATAAGGAAGGACTTGGTGACTGAGAAATAATCCTCAGTATCCGATCAATAACCTCAGTTCACCTGGATTTTGATACTCACGCAGTGGTTTCTAGAAATTGAAAGGGTAGATGGCAAGCGTTGATAAAGCATCGAAATACCATTAGACAGAAGCTCACCGAGGGTTTCGTGGTTCAAAGGTAGGATTGTACTGGGGTGCTGACGGATCCGTTCATCGTACAACCGCTTGCTTTCAGCAGGTGGGGCACCAAGAGAGTCCCTCGAACTCGGGGACAGTAAGAATCGAAAATTTTTCATTCATCAAAACTCACTCGAAGTCCCAAATCACAAGCTTTTGGCCTCTGACGGCAGACGCTTGGCGAACGAGATTATTGTAGTTGCCAAAGGCTGTCAAACCGTGCGTTAGTATAACAATCAAACCAAGTAGGTCGCAATCTACGTGGTCGCATAAAAGCTGGAGTGACACCGACGATCCTCTGCAACGCCACTACAAGAAAAAAAGGTTAGTCACATTCAGTCGGTGGAATAGCACACGCCACTTACGTTCAACTTTCCACATCTCGTCATGAACTGGCATTACTATGAGATCAGGCTTCAAGAGGACATAAAGCAATGCTCACTCTGGTCCCAAGTGAGAGAATTCAAATCTTTGTGACCCCATGTATGGGATGCAACTTGATGACCGTGCTCATAGGCATACTTGACACGCTTGATCTGGTCGGCATTATAGATACATTCGTCTCATGGAAAATTGGGTTTCAAGGCTTAACAGCTGTAAACAGAGAGGCTCACAATTGTTGCCATCTGTCGCAGGACAACTGAGAATGAAGTTGTGTTTAAGATGCAAAACATAACTCACTGAAAAAGAAAGTTCCCTTCACACCAGCCGCATCGAGTGCTTTTACCACATCGTAGCTATATTATCTATATGGATAACCTTGGAGAGGTAAAAGCACGTCTCAGCTTACTGATATACCCAGGGTCCATCATCCTACGGCAATCGTAAAATGATGAGTGTACTGTACGGGAATATGAGGGCAAGTACATACAAATGTCAACGCTACAGTATTAGGCACAGAGCATTTTGTGATGACTTGCGCCAGCTGCCTTTTCTCTAGAGGGTTGGCGAAGGTTGCAAGGGCTGAAAACCCGGCTGAGAGTAAAACGGCTTTAGTGAACATGGCGGAACAGGAAGATGTTAAGCCGAAGGAGCCGACCGAGTCTAGGAAGGGAGTCCAGGAGGATGGAGTGATCTTTTGATCTCCATAATCGATTTATAGCTTCATTGCCTCGGAGGATATTTTCATTAAAAGACAAAGGTCCACCGGTTACCCCACTAGGAGTGTACGTAACCTAAAGGTTATTCGGGATGATTGACGGGATGCACAGAGGCTAGAACTTCTTGGGATCGAATGGCGTAACGACAAGCACCAGATTGATCCCCGAATATGTTGGACGGCGTCAACAGGACGCCTTTACCTCGCAAGTTGTGCTTCACAATTTCGGAAACCTTGTCCTCTTCTTGAGGTTGGAGAAGGCTGAAGGACTAGTATCCATAACGCCGGGGGACATTTGAACCAATAAGATTAAAGGAGTGAGACATTTTGTTTGATGGTGACAGGGGTAGTTCGAAGAACCATGGTTAATAAAGGAGCAGATGTGTGATCACAGAAGTGATGACTGTCTACGACATGCGCTTCTCTGATTTCCTGCGGCAAAAAGGCGTTGACAAAAGGAAGGCTGTTGAGAAAACATCACACACTCACCGGCTCGTGACAACCAATCTGATATTGCAACCATGACTGTAGTGAGTATAAGATTGACTGCTTCATTGACGCGCACGCGTTAGAGTGTATCAGTTTAATAGTTAACGAAGTTTTGGCGATTTCTGGTGGTAAGCAAGTTCCCATCACCATCAGCTGTCAAAGTCACGTTTGCTGGCAATGACCGCCTCGATGCTCCATAAATGGGTCTGGGCATACCTAGACATTGTAATTTTTGACTAGCAGCTAGTAGATGCAAGGCCATGGCTTCAAGTGTGGCAGCATACAACATGCGGAACAATGAGCCCCCGACAAGCAGTGTGCGCGTGATGAGCCAGTCGTGTAATAGAGGAACCACATGGGGCCCAAAGTTGATAATCCACTTATCAACGCCAGTAATTGTTGGAAACCCTGATAATCTCAACTAATAATACACTCTGTTCATCGAACGCGTCCCGTGGCGCCGAAGTGCGATACTCGGACAAACAATCCGAGTAGAGGCAATTGCGTCCGCATGGCGCCTGGTTGAGCGATCGCCCTCACTCACGCTAGAAGTTCTAAAATGTTGATGGCAGTCGGGGCCGGTCTTACATAGGCCGGGTAATGGAATCATGATGAAATTAATTACCACATGTATTAATGAGAACAACAGTGACATATATGAAAGGTCAAAAAGTCCAGGCAAGGTATAGCGAAGGAGCAGAGTATGCGCTGACCGTGGAAATAGTAGTAAATATGACTGGGTATTTTTTCGATTGAGATGGGTAATCGGAAGAAAGGCTATCAAGCGTGACTGTACAACATTTATATATTCGAATTAACAACGCCAAGTGTCCTGTGAAAGCTTGTAAAGTCCGTTATCGGAAAGAGCCAAAGGTCACGTACATCGGGGGTGCCAGGCGTGCTAACCTTCTGATAGGCAGGGAGGCCTAAGCACTCAGAAACGGTGACGAGTTTGTATCCGGCCGCTTTCAACTTTGCGATGGCTGATGGAAGGACTTGTTTGCTGTAAGAATAATTGGAGATGGCGTGTCTGACCAATGAACTCAATGCTTACACCGTACTTGCTAGTTACACGGGGAGCAGCAGGATGAGGAGAAAGTGAAGCGGTGACATTGTAAGAGCTCACCGTAGACTTCGTGGTTAAGACACAGGGCCGTCTCGGGGTGTCGATTGACCAAATCATTGTATGATGCGATACTCTGTTGAGCGGTACTACCTTTGGAATCCCCTGAACTGGGGGAAATTGAGACGGCTGGTTGATCATGTCACAAAAGCTCACTCGAAATCCCAAAGAACAAGCTTTTGTCCCTGGGCGGCTGATATCTGGCGTACGAGGTCGTTATATTTGCCGAAGGCTAGACGGAGGCATTTTAACGTGAATGAAACAAAAGTTCAGAAGATAGTCGCGTACGTGGACGCATAAATGCTGGAGTAACACCAAGGATCCTGTGCAGCGCCTCTGAAAAAAAACGTTAGCCACGTATGTTTGAGAAAGTAAGGTAAAGAAACTCCACTCACGATCAACCTTCACTATCTCAGCACTAACTGGGGTTACGCGGAGTCGGTTAAGAAAAGTTGACGAGCAGGCTGACGGTTAGTACTTACTTTGATCCGAGCTAAGAGTCGTCAGGTCTTTGTGGGACCATGTGTGGGACGCGACTTGATGGCCATGGTC
>JABCKL010016990.1:0-10514 GCA_018851305.1 Calocybe cyanea | reverse complement strand
CACACAGGTAAGCAAAAAGGACTGCAGAGCCACACCCCCTTGAGAGCCGCGTGTCGGCGAAGTTGGAAGCTCTTGGCGAATGATTACTTTTTTTTATGTTTATCCGCGAACCTGGATGACAAACGAGATCTTTCCCTCACTTGGCGTCCCTGATCAGCATCGCTAACATCCGTGCCACTAGGCGACAACGCTTCAGCCAAGAACGTCATCTTTGACGACGCTTGCCATTCAACTTGCCAGAAGGGACTCGGAATCATGCTTTAGAATTTCTCGAAGTTCTCGAAGTGTTTTGATATCCCCACGTCTGTGTTCTCTGATCGAAATAGAGCTCAACATCAGACAGATTGGGACCTGCAAATTATTTATCGTTTTTGTTGACACGAAAAAGGAAAATTACCTCTGATTCTCTGTACCCACGATGAATGCTTGATCACGATCAAAATCTGATGATTAGTAATAGCTTTACTTTCACGAACCACAAAGTCTTGCCCCGGAACATCAGCCCTTCGACACTCAAAATAATTCCATCAATTTCGAGAGCAAGAGCAGGATTAGAGAACGGACCTCAGTCTGTAGATTTCGCGTAATTTCGGTTGAAGTCAGATATGGCTGTCATAGTAGCCGCATCCCCCCAGTCAATGACAACCCGGTGACGAGACAATGGCTGAGAAGGTCTGTTTCAAAGATCGCTCAAGTCATTTGTACACTCTTTTGGAACCGAAGCGATTAATCTCGAGGCTTCAAACGTTTTCACAGCTTTTGCTCCGTTTAAATGGTTCAGCAAACCCTCATGAAAGGAGCACGATGAACCATATAATTAGGAAAGGCGATGTTTGAAGCAAACTCTTGTGCCAAAAGAGGATATAAACTCTGTAGATATACAATACCTCAGCCTGCAAAGTGGCGTAATTGTGGTTTGAAACGGTGAGGACCTCCTTTTTTTTTTTGTTCCTTGGGTTGCCTTATTTGGATTCATGCAATCCGGCTCATTTTCACCAAATGGTTATACTGTAGCAGCTGAAGGCACGTCACAAAAACAGATTGGTCCGAAACGCTAGCCAGTGTCAAGTTACTCAATCGTATTTGCAACACTCAAATCAATACCTAGCGGAGCAAAATTACCCATATCTCTAAATGACTGAGTGTAATTGACCCCTATGAAAGAGTTGGAGTCACACACAAGCCACATTCCAATACGACGAGCAACGTGTGATTGTTCAAATTGATCCTTAGCAGAAATGTGTTGGAGACACCGCGGCTTCTCCTCAAAGATTTCGATCAGCCAGCTTTGCTATTGCTTGTGTGTCGAACGAAATTGAATATAGGAGGGACGGTTACACACAATCATCACCAAACTTTATCTGATCCCTTATCAGTATTTACCTTTTGCTCCAGCTGCCATATCCGCCTGCCCCCAAAACGTATTTGACTAGCATGTAAAACGGTGTGTTGGAAACCAGCGCAGTCGGACAAATCTCTCGTGCCAGTTTTTGAAGAAATAATTCTGGAAAGTCTCGTTTGTGACTGTCTAGCTGTGGAAGTAATGTCAACCGTGCGTCTGACGGTCATCCGGGCTAGACGGCCGAGATGTTTTATATAATCTGGCTTCGATCGTTGTTGTTTCGATACAGATACAGTCTGGTAACGAATGTTCTTGGACCCAACCCCTGCAAAGCATTATCGGGGACGTGCTACCCAATGTCCCTTTAAGAAGCTATTTTTCCTCGAGCCGTGGACTGTACGTGGCCTATCGTTGACAAAGGATTTGTGGCCACGTCTCCGCCTCGAGCGGTTCGCTTGGCGGGACCGTTGTACGTAAGACTCCTGAGGGACATGTCTCCAATCGGATTGTGCATCTGATTCTGAAATCTTCAACTCGTGGGTATAAAAAACAAGACCTCGTTTACTATCCCCCGATTTGGAACTTTGGCTATATATTTAACCATAGACTCAAGAACTTCGCAAAAGGCGGATGAGCCTAGGTTGCAGCGCTCGTTTGAACGAAGTTGGACCGTGATCATAAACCATATCGACAGAAATTGGATGATAACACAGCGACGGACCGGCTGCTACGCGTGCTTAACACGTCGCTTAGTAAAAACTTCTATGAAGTGACAGACAGACACAGGTTGCCCATTCGTGAAGGGACGAAATCCTTTGAAGAGATGCTGACTGAGCGACGAACGACTTGTCAAAGAGTATAGCAGGTCAAAATCTCGAATTACAGTGGAGATGGCAATGAATGGGTTCTGGCGTATGGCAGATGGATGGTAGATGAGTACAGACATGGAATGTACTCGGGTTTCGTTATGGTCTTAGGCGTGATTCGACTAGGATACGAGTGCGGTCGTGTCAAGAACTGAAATCCTGAGTTCGACGGAAAGTCCTCAAGGCCTCGGGCTAATATATCCACAAAAAAAGAGGGAAAGAGCGAGATTCAGACGGTGATCATTGACAATATTGAGAAGTGGCCATAGATGTAGCGAGGAAAGATGATTGTTCGAATAGTGACATTGTCAGTTTTTATATGCAACGAATTTAGCTTGAAATGGTATGATTTGAGTTAGTGGAAGGGACAAGGGATCTGCGAGTGATCTGCGTCAGGTGGGAAGGACTTGGTGATGTGATCAAGGCAAAAAGAGGTCGGGAAATGGCTTACCACTTTGATCCGCCTTGACACCTGGACTTATACCACATATGTTAGAAGGTGTATGTTTTACATTATTGGTATCTATAAACTCCTGCTCTTCTGGGAGAACTGCCGGTGCACCGTACAGAACGTACATGTCATCATCTGACAGAACAGATTTGCGGCAGGTGATCTGTTCGGGCGCCTATTGCAAACTTACATAACCTCGAGATTAAGTGAAAAGAGCTAGGCAACCGAATCGCCCATCTTGAAAGTTTACTGATGGTCAAACCGGGTCCCGTCAATGGTACTGAATAGGTCGTGCTTCGTCCTTGAATGAGAGTGCCTCCACCGAGCACAATGTTAGACGCCATGAGTCTCTTGTACTGGCGTGTCGTGAATACCCTGGGTGGGAGATGACATATCTTCTATATCGATCGCCCCCATCCTCGTCGTAGCGCCGTTAAGATTAGATCGGCCACGTGAGCCTACAGCATTACTCGATTTGTCAATGTTCACACGCTCATCACTATCAAACCAACAACACGAGGCTGCCAACATCAGATATGTTACAAACTTGACTCGGTCTTTAGACGCAGGGAATCTCCAGGACTACGGAACCGCGCCTATTATGACTTGGGTGGTGCGCGGAACCCTGAATGCGTGTCTGGGGGGGTGTACTTAAACCAACAGTCGTGGATCTAAATAGGGCGCTAATCTTTTCTCTCTCTCCCACCATCGTACATATCAAATTGCCGTTACTATGCAGCGACGTTGGTCGTCCTTTATGAAGGCTTCGTCTTCCACTCCTTCCCCATATTACCCATATGTTGAAGAGGAGAAGGAATCTGAAGCAGCAACTGTTCGAGATGAGGAGACGCTCCCCGTTCCATCACTCAAGGTTAAGCGCGTAGACCATTATTATAGTCGATGGAGCAAATCTTGGAAATATCGAGTAAAAAAACACTTCCTTCTGAGGGTAGCGCCCTTTGATTAATCAATTGAAACTTTTTTACCAGAACATGAGCTCAAAGGTCACCGTTGAAACTATTCCGGTATTACAAACGGGAAGCAACGACCCATGGAAAGATTTCAGCTTTGTGTAAGAGATTGAATAATCGACTCTTTTGTCAAGACTTACTTCCCCCCAACTGAACTGACTTTTTTTTGAACTAGGGTGGTACGCAACATTCCAAAGCAGGAATTTCAAGAACCAACTTTCAAGATCATTGTCAAAAGCGGATACATTGTCAAGGCATGCCAAGAGGTTATCAAATCATGGCCTGGTATCTCTTGGAACAATGATCCCCTTGAGGTACGTTAATTACTATGGCGCGCGCATCTTAAGCGCGTTTAAGCTAAGGCGTTGTTGACACCTGACATTTGCGTTTGATATATACGTTAGCTCGATCCAGAAATGTTCATCACTTTCTTTGACAACTTTGTCGAATACCGAGACCAGTTAGCTGCCAAAAAACCAAAGACAGAGAAGGACGGGTACATCTTGTCATCCGTGAATCTCCTCCTATCCACCATCTCAGCCGATTTCCGTACAACTCTCGCTACTCTCGATAGGTTGAAGACTCATAACGAAATCACTTTTGATCTCTTATACGCCATCCTCGTTCCACGCACTATCGTAGTCGCGACTTGTGCGATTACTGGTAACCCGAGACTGTTACAGATCGCCTCATGCCTGCGCACTGCAGTCGATGGCAAATCCGTATATCAGCTCTACTGCGAGAGCTACGACTTGGTTGACAAGGTCGCCCAGAAGAAGGCCGTTGTAGGAAAAGTCCAAACGTCGGTCCTCATTCATGACTTTAGAGGAACTGTGGATATCACCGAGTTGGACGTGTACCCGTTGAGGTTCCATCCTGATTCAGAGGGTCTTCGTGCAGCGCTTTTGCAGCGTGGTAAGAAGTGGATTGGGTTGGGTGGTATACACCATATGCAGTATACTGGCGTCGCTGCCTTCAGACGTGGGGATAAGATCACCAAACATAGCGTGAGTTGTTAGGCTTTATGCACAAGCTCATCCATCCAGATCTGTAGCTCACAATCGTATCGTCTTTTCTTAGGTCGACGGTCGTATCATGGTCGATAGGGGTAAGGAGCATCTCTCGTGCTCTGCTACCCGTTATTCATTGAAATAATCTATCTAGCCACCTTCCGTCGATTAAACCCGAATTATCAGTTTCCTTTACAATTCTCTCCCCCTCAAGCCTTTATTCCTGCTAGACCTGTGCAATACTCCACAGATGATCTCCCAGCGAACGGCGGCTGGGGACCGGCGCCAGGGTCTATGCTGCCGCCGCCGCCAGCGCCAGCGCCTCTTCCTATGTTTCCCCCACCTGCTCCAATGTTCGGAAGTCCATATGCTAATGGTAGGGCGGCTAATGTCTTTGATGGTTCTTGTTCTTACAATATCATTATTTTTTCTTTCTTTCAGGAACGTTGGTTCAAACTGCTCCAACTACCGACACCGCTGATGAAGACATACCGGATGACGATTTGATTCTGACTTCTAGTATAGTCTACGGATTCAGCCTTACTGATAAAATATGGTGTAAGTAAGATTCCCCTACCCCCCTCCCTTCTTCGTCCTCAAGTTCACTTTCACAATCTGACGGCTTTTTTTTTTTTTCAGTGGAGTTCGACGTGGAGAAAATCCGGCCTGTTGAATGGAACGAGGAGGCGTTTACCAATTTAGTGCTCCCCGATAGTCGTAAAGACCTTCTACGCTCTTTAGTAGAAGCCCACCATCGTGAACTCGGGTTCGATGATTTCATCAAAGGAAAAGGTCATGGTCTTGTCATCAATCTCTTCGGTCCTCCCGGAGTTGGTAAGTATTTCATATCGTTTTTTTTTTTCCCGGAAAAGGAGGTGAATAATACATTTACTTTTATCTCCACTAAGGCAAGACTTTCTCGGCCGAAGCGACTAGCGAGCATGTTAAGCGCCCACTTTATGTCGTTGGTGGAGGTGATCTTGGCACAAGCGCTGCTGCCTTGGATAGTTCCCTGGAACATATTTTCGACGTTGCAACTGCTTGGAAAGCTATTGTGTTGATTGATGAGGTAAATGGGTTTTTAGTCGGTTTTAAGAGATTGTTTTGGATTACTCACTGTGCGTTTCTTTCTATCAAGGCTGATGTCTTCCTCGAACAACGCTCTCTTCATAACCTGGAACGCAATGCCATGGTGGCCGTATTGTGAATACCGTTTGGTAGCCTATTATATTTGTGCATGCGGCTGACTCTCTCTCCCAGCCTTCGTCATGTGGAATACTATCGAGGAATCCTGTTCTTAACCACCAACAGGGTACAAGCCTTTGACGAAGCCTTCCTGTCCCGCATACACGTTGCCTTGCATTTCTACGAACTCAGCCAAGAGTCCAAGGAGCAGGTTTGGACAGCCTTCATCAAGAAGCTGAAAGCCGTTCATGTCGTCACCCCGGAGCAAATCAAAGAACTAGCGAAACGTGACATTAACGGTCGCCAGATCAAAAACGCTGCACGTACCGCGCAATCGTTGGCTGTTGGCCGTGGCGAGGTGATTGAATATCGACACTTTGTGGAGACTCTGGATGCGATGTCTGATTTTACGAAAGAGTTCAAGGTGTTGAGGAAAGACAAAGGTCATTAAACGAGGGTAGTTTTTGTGCGCAGTGTGAATTTGTATGATAGTTCGTGTGAGAATGAATGCTTGTCCTGTGACATATGCTCAATCGATGTTTACCTCGGGCTCGTAACTAGCAACCTTTCGGAGAACCAATTGATAATTGGTGATGAGGTACAACAGATTGATACCAATGAGTGGGGGATTAGGTAGGCTAGTGTGACTAGTAAAAGTCTCGTTGTAATCTAAAGGCGGGGCGATATATACTGATATTCAGCGGCTTCCGGAGACGAGCAAATGAGCTTCATTTCATACAAGGTATCTGTAATGGCTTTCTTGGAAACATCCGTCGAGGTAAACGGGCTAGAGAGCTTGGATTCGATTCCGAACTTGATCATGGTTGGACCTGCAAGGTCTGCCAATCTTCCTGATTGGCTCATTGTGCATAGATGCTACAGTAAAACGATCACGTACAGTTGATTCCGTATCCGTCATGGATATGGCGATCCAAACCTATATTGAGTTATAGGCGGTACATTAGATCTATTACTAAATCAAAGTTACTGGGCATCAGATTACCACGGAACAGATGTCCTGCGCTCGTACTAAGTTTTCCAATGTTGACTTCGCTTAAAAATTTCATCTTGAAAAAAAACGGTGCCTTTTCGCCCTCGTGCGGTCGGAGCATTAGTCGGAGTCCGAGTAGATGGCGATCGATGCCTCTACTAGTTGCTGCTTGTTTAGTGAGCCTGCTATGGTTTTGAATTGTGCGATGGAGAGCTGTGTAGAGTGTCTTGCAACTAAAAAAAAAAAGGGGGGGGAGGGGAAGCATCTGTCAGTGCCTTGAAACAAATTCTAGAGTCAGGAGGGCGCACTGAAGATTGTGGATCCATCATGGGGAGCACCCACGCTCGGCTGTCCCGCGTCAACGTGCGAACGGTCTCCTTCCTCCCATGTTTAAACATACGCGTAAAAACAGTTTTATACGTCCCAGTGAATTCTCCAGAGGGGGTGGAAGAGAGATTGGTGGGATTGCGGATTCGGGATACGGATGACAGATTTTTTAGGTGAATAGATGGGAGATTTGAACTAATTCATTTACAGTATCCATAGAATATGCCTGAATGTTGGGATTGGATTTAATATAGATTGGACTTGCAATATATCCCTTCTCTCCATCTAACCGTAAATTCGATGAAGATGTCTGAACGCAGTGAAACGGTGCCACCGAGTGCCACAAAAGCGTTGGCACGTGATTTGGTCTCAAATTGTGAATTTGAAACGGGCGTCGGGCAAAGACAAATCCGAATCACTCCTCTCATTCTAACGTCAATGGCCGTCGAAGAACGTCAAGCCAACCAGCAGTTAATGTCCGGAAGATTACTCCTCTTGCATGAGCTGGGTACTTCGGATATAAATATGCCTTATATTGCCTTCAAACGACGCCCGCCCGCAATTCAGAATGAGATGCTCATTCTCAACACAATCGCCACATTGCTGTCATCTGGTCTTCCCGGAGACGCTACTGCAGCAGCTTTTGACAAAAGGCAAGGTCTTACCCTCGTTCTGGCAAAAAACGGTGTTCCAACCGCTAGGGATATCGAGACTACGCATAGTCTCATATCCAATTTATTGCATCCCTCGACTCACAATGCTATTGACATGGCCGATTTTCTCCTGTCGCACTGCTGTCATAGCATGCAGAAGCGGATTTTAGGCTTGCATCATTCAATCTCAGATTTTTACACACTACCTCCCAGCTCCGAGGAGCCATCCGACTTCGAATTTGGCTTATCCCGCTATATTGCGCTAGATATGAGAAAAGAGTTTCCTAGGTCCGGAAATAGGTTTACTCAAGAAGACACGTCGTTCAAAGACGTCATTCGCGGTCTCTTTGAGAGATGCATTGAGCAGTCTAGCTTCAATTTGGATCCATCCGATTCCACAAACTCCATGCGCAGATACGAACAGCTTTACCGCACGGTGCATGCTCTCCTCTATTCTCGGTTTTTGGGTGTGTTGTGTAGCGATCCCAATAAAAAGACGTACGAACGGAGGGAAAGAGCGATGAGGCTGAAGCGTCGTCTCGCGAAGATCCATCGATATTATGGTGGCGTATATAAACTCATCAAAGCAGCAAAGCGGCGTTTCAAAGATGACATCCCCTTCTTGTGGGTTGACAGCACGCTCAACGACACAAGCAATGCGGGGTTTTATTTGAATGAGGATCACTTTGACGTAGTACGGCAGTTGTGGAGCGATGAACATCTAGCCAAAATCAAGTCGGATCTTGAAACAGTATTTGCAACCAAATTTCCCAATCTGGCTCGCAATTGGGCGAACGGGCGATATATCAAGACCACCATTCATGCAGAGATCCGCATCGTTCTTCACTTCCACAAGCAGAAGTGGACGCCATCTGGACGAAGGCTGATCGGGTGCAGCAAGCAAAGTTGCTTGAGCTGTACATCGTGGATGTACGATTTCGATGTAATGTTCGGGACGGATTGGATGATAAGTGGATCAAATGGAAAGCCATGTGCCGACTGGGAGCTTCCAAATTTGCTTGGTGTCAATAGCGAGCGTTACGTTGACGCCGGGGTCGTTAATAGAACTCGGTTCTGCCTTGTGGATGTTCTATCGTGTCTCCTTCGACAAGATGATGAATCCGATTCTGATTTCTTCGATGATTGGTATTAATTGGCAACGGTCGCAAGCGGAAGGTGGATGGCTAGGTTTAAATGTTACTGATGTACTAGTTATATGCTCAATCCTATAAGATTTCTGGTCAACTATGGCACAAGCCAGTACATATAGTTCTTCCACCTGTCTGCCTCACCTCGTGCTTTGCAGTTTTAAAAGGGGTCAGGTGTCTGGATAACGAAAAACCACCACTTGATACATTGTAAACCCTAATATATCCAACTGCCAAATGCCAGCTACCAACGTAACACCGACTATCAACAATTGCTGCGAAGTGGCAAAGACAAATACTGCCCAACTTCAACCTAAATAAGCCAAACAGAATCTGAAATATTGCGCTCTAAGCGGCAGTCAGGCACAACACCAGAGAACCTAGAAGCTGCCATACCTTTCCCTGTTCTACACAACACGCTTAGATGATGATGGTCTTTGTGGTAGCTCATTCGAACTCTCTCTCTCGCCTCGACTTCCTGAATCTAGTCCCGAGGACCCGGATACCGTGTCGTCTGATATATATCCCTGGGGTGACCAGTCGCCTCCCAAAACCTTCCGAAGGGTGCGATTGACGCGCGTTGTGACCTCACTGAGAATATGTTGATCGACTTCCGCTCCAACACCTTGATGAATGCCAGGAAAAGACCAGGTCTGGTAAGGTTTGCCGTGGGATCCACTTACTATCCAATTCACGTCGGACTTGGACTTGAGAAACTCGATCCAAACCGTGCAACACATGCACGCCCGCTTGCTACAACCGATCGGTAGCTGATCGAAACTGGGTTTCTGCCGTAGGAAATAGAGGATGATATGCACCTCAGCGTGGACGCAGATTGTTACCCTTGATCTCCACTCACGAATCCAAGTCTTGAGGCGATAGTCGAGCGATTCGTTCGACTCGGAGGCCTCGAGGCTGTCATTGGGTTCGGAGTTGAGGTATCGTCGTACCACCTCACGATAATCCTTTTCTAGAGCGATGTCAGCGCCTCCCCTTTCCCCCAATTTAGGAAACACCCGAGTGCCGTTAACCCATTCAATGGCGATGTCCCTGGAAAAATGACGTCTTGCGTACTTCATCAGTCCAGTTACCCCGCTGTAGAATTGTGACACCTTCTGGAGCCTCCATTCTAGCTTCATCGCCATCAGTCGATAATTTTCCTCGATCTCTTTGCCATCCTTGGGCTCACCATCCTTGGGCTCCCTACACAATGCATCCAAAAACTGTGAGTGAAGCAGGCAATCGATAGACCTGCAAAGCTGCTTATATTTGAGCATTTTGCTGGGTGTGTTAGCTGAATCCTCCAGCTTGAATCTAGCATGACTAATGCATGTTTCAAGATGATCACATATTACATCTTTGGGCAAGCGATTGTTCATTCGAGAGCCATCCCCGACAGAATAGAGAAAATCCTGGTGGACAGTTGCGGAGTCATATGCAAGTAAAGCAATATCAAAGTGGTTGGTCTTTGTAAAGCATTTCTTGAAATCTGAGAGACATTTGTAGAGTTTTCTGACATGTTTTTCCATAGTTTTATAGCAGTGTGAATTAAGCATTGCAGAGAGGTCAT
>JABCKL010016989.1:0-10562 GCA_018851305.1 Calocybe cyanea | reverse complement strand
TCTGAAGGGCGGGCTAATCCGGTGTGGCTGCTCATTGGGGAAGATGCGAACCTGCATCACTTAGAGCATCGCCTGCCTGAGTCCCGGAATGCCCACTTGCCCACGTCTAACAACGCAAAGGCAAGTGGAAGCATGACCGCGTCCAACAATGTAGGTCAAGACAATGCACTCCGGGGTGGGACTACCGGGTCACCTGCACCTGCAGCACCAATGGACGAGGACCCACCGTCTGCGTAGCCCGTGTTCTCCGTCGCGCGTCATTTGAGGCATTTTGCCTTTCTTTTTCATCATCATTCATACATCTCTTTTGTCTTTTTTTTACTCATCAATATTTGCATGTCGTCAAGTCTATGCTTGACGACCTACTACGTATCTTAGACTGCACAGCAGTCTAGTGGGGGGGTAATGTTACGGCACTTAGCCTAACTACCTTCTTACATAATACATACTATTATATATAATACCTTATCTTACGTTTGTATTATATACTCTTTTTCTTAACATAGTAACATCACAAGTTCTATCTTGAGGAGTAAGATCCGCAGCTGCCGCTGCAGACTTGCACCTTGCTTTTGCTGAACACATCTGCGAATTCACAGTATTGCTCTGGAATACCAGATAGATCAGGAGGAGATTGGGAAGTGGAGGTGGAGTGAACAGAGTCAACAGGGGAGAGGTGCATCATAAATGAGATGGAATCTTGTTGCCTTGTTGCATGTAACAATGTGGGTCCATTGACAAGCAAGATTGGAGGTGCTGGACAGCCTGGTAAAGAAACAGGAGTAGCTGGAGAAGCTGGAGGTGACAATGTCAAAGAAACTTCAGGAATAGGGGTATGGAAAGTGAATTTGGCTTGCTTCCAGTCAATCAATGGATTGTATTTGTAGAGCCAATTGAATCCCAGGATGCCTTTAACATTGGAATCTAACTGAGTGACATAGAAATCTACATCCATAGTTTCCCCCATCAGAAAGGAGATCTGGAGTGTGGAAGAGAGGGTGATGAAAGAGTTGGAGGTTCTGTCAAACATAAGGAGTTTTATCAGAGGAATGCTGGAGGTGGGAATGGAGTGAGTTTGGACAAATTCAGAATCAATGTAGCAATCAGTTGACCCAGAGTTGACAAGAGCTTTCATGTAGAGGGAGTGGAGAGGAAGGGAAAGGTGGACAAATAGGGATTTGGGATTGGAAAGAGCAGATGTGTTGAGTTGACACTCCATTGCACTGCGGAGATCAACACAGTCTCCAGCTGGTGCGGAGTTCTGAAGACTGCTCTCTATTTTTTTGAGTCCTGAGTGGACTGCGAACTGGAGGCTCCGGAGCTACTGGAGTTGGTTTGGGAGGAACAGGCTTTGGAGGCAGTGGATGTGGAGTGAGGACAGTCCTTGATGACATGGCCAGGTTTACTGCAGAACATGCATAATTTGTTATCCTTGCAACATTTATGTTCCTGGTCCATTAGCTTGCCGTCTTTGCCCAGCTTGTCCAAGATGAAGAAGTCCAAGGACTCCTTCAAGCCTTCGGAGTTGTTGGAATTGCTTCTGGAGTTACTGGAGTTAGTCCAATGAGAGTGGGAGTTGCCATCTTTCTTTCCTTTGTCCTTTTTACTGTTGGACTTGCCAGAGTTACTGGAGTTGTTGTTGGAGTTACTGGAGCATGACTTTTCCTTGGTACGTTCCCAGTAATGGGCATCTATGGAGTGGGCGGCTTGTTTAAGGCTGTAGAAGGTGGATTGCTTTGGGGATTGGGCAAGGATGTCTTTGGCACAATCAGGGAGACCCTTGTAGTAGATGTGTAGTAGAGCTGAATCACCCCAGCGTACACATGCAGCAGCATGACCAAATGCAACATCCTACTTAAGGATTTTCTGGTCAGAGTGCATCTGGAGGTTATCTAAGTCAGCTTCTACATCACCTTCTGGGTCCAGACTTCCAAAGTTCTCCCAGAGCTGACTGGAGAACAGTTTCCAGTCAAAAAACCACAGGAGTTCTTGTTCTGAGAGGAGTAATAGTTCAAAAAAGGAAAGTGCTGAGTCCCAGAGGTATGTCAAAGCAAAGTTGACCTTTGCTTTGTTGGGGGGGGGTAAGTTTTGGGTTGGGTGCAGAAGTACAGGTAACACTGAAGGAGGAATGCAGGGAGTTTCCAGGGGTCAGAGCCATCAAAGGTCTCAGGTTCCTTGACTTTAATTTTGTCAGTCTTAGAACCTTTCATCTCACAGATTTGCTCATTGAGGAGGTTAAGACTTTGGGTCAGTGGTCTGGGGTCATTGTCCAAGTCTTGTGCAGGCTCTCGGGTGGGCGGAACACTTCGGAGCTGTGGGGATTGGATTTGTTCAATGTTATTACCCTCAGAGAATAAGGAGGATTGATCAGGGGTAGGGGTTTGTGTGTGATGGGAGGGAGGCAGAGTAGATTTGGTGAGGGGAATGGGATGTGGAGTTGGGGTTCTGTGGAGTGGCATAATGATTTTTGGAGGTTTGGAGAGGTGTGAGGATTCAAAGAGTGAGTTTGAATATACTGTTAAGTCAATGCAAGGAACTTAAGAATAAAACAAAAAATTGTTCCGGAGCAACCCAGAGCAATGTGGAGATGACTGGAGTTCAGGAGTTGACTTGGAGTAATGCAGAAGGACTTCAGCCTCAACTTATATATTGTGCCCTTTGAATCCTTGAGTCCAAGATTTCAGAAAGAGATGAGACAAGTCAAGGAGCAAGAGGGAAACTAAGTTGATATTCAAACTAAGGAATACAGCTGGAGTACTAGGTACTTATATACTACAAGTGCATTGGAAATTGTGGAGTAGTCCGGAGTAGTCCGGAGTTTGTAATGAAGGGATCAGACAAATAGGTAAAGGGCTGTGAGGAAGTAATGTAGTAACAAATGGAGGGAACAGATTGGAGGGGCTATGGACACAGCCTGACAAGGCTGTGATAGTACTGTAACTGAGGCTGTAAAGGAATTGGATAATGAAAAGGATTACTTGCCCTTTATCAATTTCTTCTTTGAACAGGGCATTCATTGTGGTCTGGAATGTGGCTGGAGAGTTGGTGAGTACAAAGAACATTACTAGGGGTTCAAAGAGTCCTCAATTGGTCTGGAATGCCACTTTCCATTTGTCGCCATCCTTTATTCTCACATTGTTGTATCCTCATTGGATATCCATTTTTGTGAAGTGATGTGATCCTTTTAGTTTATTGATCAGTTCCTGTATTAGCAGTAGTGGATATCAGCTCTTGATTGTCATATCATTCAATTTCTGATAATCTTGGACTGGTCGGAGAGATCCCTCTTTCTTTTTGAAAAGAAGAACAGAGATGCCATTGGGGATCTTGAAGGTTGGATGCATTTTGTTTTCAGGTTTTCATCAAGGAACTTATCCAATTCCATCTGTTTGGAGGGACTCAGAGGGTATACCTTGCAGTCAGCAGGTTTGGAGTTGGGGATGAGTTCTATGGCATGGTCCCATGGGCATTGTTGGGGGAGTTTGTTGAATGAGTCCTTTTCAAACACCTCTCAGTATTCATGATATGTCTTTGGAACCATTTCTTCAAACAATTTCTTTTGTTTGTCAGTTTTGGCTTCAGCTATTTTTGATGCCATAGTTTGGAATGTGCTTATATTGACCTCTGTTTGTATGTCTACTGCAAGAAGTTGTTCTTTGGATTCCATCAATTCTTCAAAGTCCATTTCTTCCTCCTCTTCTTCCAGGTCTTCAGGGAGTTGGATAGGGGAGCATTAAAGCAGGCATCTATTGAATTCAATGTTGGATGTTTTCCAATTAACATTTGGGTTGTTGAGTTTCAACCAGCCATGTTCAATGAAGATCTCTGATTTTCCAAGTTGGGCAACTGCAAATGTGATGCATTCCCTATGGTTTTTGATTTGGAGTTCTAGTCTGACATAGTCTGTGATTGGCATTGTAAACAGGAATGGAAATAGGGTATTTCTTTGTCATTATCTTGTTCCTGCTTACAAAGCCTTTATCTATATACATGCCAGTGCTTCCACTATCTAATAATCCTGTGCTGGTGATTGAGTGTCTATTGTCCAGCATCTGGATTACAAGGAGAATATCAAGTTGGTTTCTGTGGTTTCTCTAAACATGTTTTCTTGATTTGGATAGTTCCGTGAGTGCCCTGATGATGTCTGCATCCATTAGTCTGTTGATCCAAAGGAGAAGGTCACCAGTCACTTCTTTTTGTTTGGTGCCATGGGTCCAGTTCTGCAGCAATGCAAGCACCATATCCATTCATTGTAGGATTGAAATCCTAGCCAAATGTTGAGGGGTTCCATTTTCATATTTGTCTTTTCCAAATTGTGCAATTGCTTTGTTGTTAATCCAATCTTCATTAGAGACTAGCTCTGGAATGACTACAGAATTTCTAACTAAAGCATCTTTTGGGGCCTCAGAACATGTGCTCAGTTCTTGCCCTCTTGAAAACCCTTCTTTAGATTCATGACAATATCTCTCATGATTGCAAGTTCCTCCTTTAATTTCTTTACCTTGTTGGTGTCTTTCTTTGCCAGCTCAGTGTCCATTCTGGTTTCAACACCTTGCGTGTTGTACTTTCTCAGCTTGGTGCAGTCCTTGCTTTAATGTCCTTTTTCTCCACATTTGAAGCATCGTCCTTCTTTCCTAAACCAGTTGACATCCATAGGCACAATGTTAGAGGTGGAGGCAGGATTGGATGATAAGGATTGGAAGGTGGAGGGGGGGTTGTCATTGATGCATGGCACCTGTGGTCGGGGGTTTGGTCCAGGTTTCCTTTCCTGGGTCAAGCCATGTTGCTTTTCCCATTCCTTGGCTTGGCACCAGTTCCTATCTAGTCAAACTGCAACATGTTGCCATTCCTCAAGTGAGTCCTTTGTCTCAAGGTCCTGAATCTTTGTCCTAAGTCCTTGGTTCAGTTTCTCTTTGAATCAATTGAGGAGGTCTTCCTCAGAGTATCTTGAGTGTCTACCAAGTGTTTTGAATGTTAAAACAAATTCTTCAGCTGTGAGGGCACCCTGCACCAGTTGGTGGAGTTTGCTCTTTGCCATTTCTTTTGAGTCTGTGTAGAGGAAGTATGCAATGAATTTGTCTTTGAATTTGGCCCATGTCTGTGTCTTTCCTTCCATTACACCACCCCACTTCTTGTTGGCAAAGTTCTTGGCTATGCCATTCTTGCCACCTTTGATCTTTGAGATGGTGTATCTAATTTGTTCAATTGCTTCCATGATGTGCATAGAATCCAGATAGAAGGTAAGTGCCTTGAACCAGTGCTTGGCCTTTTCTGGGTTACCATTGTAGTTTGCAGGTGCCTCATGTTTCAGGCATTCTCCTTCCACAGCTTGTTGGGTAGAAGTGACCATGTACTGGGTGATGGTTTCTGCTATTTGTTCTGTTGCCTGGGTTGACCATTCATAGAAAGGAATCATGGAGGTAATGAGATTAAAAATGGTTTGGAGCCAATGAAACAGCATGTTCCAAAGGTCCAGAGGGGTGGGAGGATTTGGTGGGGGGTTCTGAGGATTGTCTATACTATTTTGTTTGGGTTCCAGTGTTCTGAATAATTGAGATTGTTGTGGTGTGAGGGGAGTAGTGATATGGAGTTTGGAGAATGGTTTGATGAGCAGTAAGAGTGAAATGATGTTTGGATTTCAAAGAGGATGAAAAATAATGAGGAGACAGGGTAAGTCTTGGGTTTTTGTCAGCAATGCTTTTAACACATGTGTCTTGGTGTTGATAACTAAACTGTTCAACTTATTGAATAGAAAGTTATATGTAAAAGGTTATTTATTGAATGACTACTACTACTATCTACAAGGGACGAGTGGTGGTGGTGGTAAGAGACCAACCCAAGACTGGTGTTTCAAACTCAGAATGGTTCTTTATATAGGGTAAGACTTTTGGGTCTCAGGCATCTCAGGGTATTGTTTTATGTAATCATGCCATGTGCTTTGTAAACAAATGGGTATGTATTGTTATCTTATCTGTTATGACTGTCTGTTATCTCTTGATTAGATTGTGATGTATGTGATGAATAAAAAGAATTTATGACAAAACTCTGACTTCCTCCATGCTCCTCCATGCTTCCTCTGTTACTCCAGACTATTTCCAATACTTATCTTCTTTATTCAATTCCTTTACAGCCTTGTCAGGCTGTGTCTACAGCCCCTCCAATCTGTTCCCTCCATTCATTACTATGTTACTTCCTCATAGCATCTTATCTATTTGTCTGATTCCCTTGTTATGAACTCCAGACTACTCCAGACTACTCTGCCATTTCCAATACACTTATAGTATATAAGTACCTAGTACTCTGGCTGTATTCCTTAGTTCAAATATCAACTTAGTTTCCCTCTTGCTCCTTGACTTGACTTGTCTCTCCTGAAATCTTGGACTCAAGGATTCAAAGGGCATAACATATAAGTTGAGGCCAAAGTCCTTCCACATTACTCCAAGTCAACTCCAGTCCTCCAGTCACTTCCATGTTGCTCCAGGTTGCTCTAGAACAAATCTTCATTTATTCTTAAGTTCCTTACATTAACTTAACAGGTAGTTGTTGGTCTCAATTTCTGAAAGAATGGCCCAAGTATGAGGCGTCCTGTAGCAGAGGGCCATTGTGCTTGCCTTGTCCCTTTTTAGAGCCTGGAGTAATAGTCCAATTGAAATGGTATTGAACTTTTGTCTTGGTTGATGTAAGTTGTCATAACAAGGTTTGTCACAAATGGGACATGACCAAAGGTCACAAAAGGGCTCTGTGTAGGCAACACAGCTCCCAGGTCATACGTTGTCAATGATGGGGAAGATATCAGTGATATCAGTGATCATCTTGACAGATGTATATATGTGCTGCACAGCACTCTGCATTGAGAGAAACAACTCCAACAGTAATATTTCATCTTGCATTAGAATCACCAAGTGTGAAGGTGCCTCTTTGAGTTGTGTAGCAGAATCCAGGGTAAGATGGCCATTGTTAAGGGTGGATGTCTTTAATAGATGTATGAACTCAAGCAAGAGTTGTATACTGTTTAAGTTAGCAGAGTTGACTAGCTCATCAAAGTCCAGGATGAGTGCCAAAGTATGGCTATTGCTGCCTTGATTCTCATCAATGTCAACATCTTTGAGCAAAACTAGCAATCTGGGGTTGACAGTTTCATTACTAATGGTATTGTTGGAGTTTTCCATGGGTGGCACTGGAGTACTTGTCTCAGCATGTCTACCACTGCAATCTAGGGAGTTTTTATGTGCTAAATCCAAGTGGTTTCCCACATCGGTATTGCATTCTCTGTTTGTAGAATCTATAAAGGGCATGAGTGCCCTGGTCAGCAACAATCTGTGGATGTGGCATCATGTAAAAACTTACTTCTGGTTGGTCAGCATCATATGCAGCCCAATCTTCACTTCAATTTGATTGAATACTATTGGCATCATTGCTTATTTTAATATCATGCTATTGTGACAGGAGGATCACTGAAACTTGAATTTAAGTCCATGCTCAAATTGGCACTCACCTCATGAGTTGCTGCAGCCATGAATGCCCCAAATTCAGTAAAAGATTGGGAATATACAGTGGCTGCTAAAAGCTTTCCAATGTTTGCTGCTTTTATAAAGATCACCTGACAGAAAATTGTATAAAATTAGTAAAGTTTTGAAAATAATATATATTATACTCTAACATATTGGCTTCAATTTGTGTCATGTCCATGTCCAAACTCCAGTTTCCTCTGCACTTCTCCATGCTTCCTCCGCAACTCTGGACTATTTCCAATTCTTATCTTCTTTATCCAATTCCCTTACAGCCTCAGTTACTATCACAGCCTCGTCAGGCTGTGTCCATAGCCCTCCAATCTGTTCCCTCTGTTTGTTACTATGTTACTTCCTCACAGCCTCTTACCTATTTGTCTGATACCTTTGTTACAAACTCTGGACTACTCTGGATTACTCTGCAATTTCCAATGTACTTGTAGTATATAAGTACCTAGTACTCTGGCTGTATTCCTTAGTTCGAATATCAACTTAGTTTCCCTTTCTCTCCTTGACTTGTCTCATCGCTCCCTGAAATCTTGGACTCAAGGATTCAAAGGGCACAACATATAAGTTGAGGCCGAAGTCCTTCTGCGTTACTCCAAGTCAACTCCTGAACTCCAGCCAACTCCACATTGCTCTGGATTGCTCCAGAACAAATTATCGTTTATTTCTTAAGTTCTTTGCATTAACTTAACAGTATATTTGAACTCACTCTTTGAATCCTCACACCTCCCCATACCTCCAAAAATCACCATGCCACTCCAGAGAACTCCTACTCCATGTCCCATTCCTCTCACAGAATCTACTCCACCTCCCTCCCATCACACACAAACCCCTACCCCTGATCAATCCTCCTTATTTTCGAAGGGTAATATAAGGTAATAACATCAAAGAAATTCAATCCCCACAGCTCTGAAGTGTTCCACCTGTCCAAGAGCCTGCACAAGACTCGGACAATGATCCCAGACCACTTATCCAAAATCTTAATCTTCTCAATGAGCAAATCCACGAGATGAAGGGTTCCAAGACTGATAAAATCAAAGTCAAGGAACCTGAAACCTTCAACAGCTCCAACCCCCAGAAACCTCCCACATTCCTCCTGCAGTGTCACCTCTACTTCTGCAGCCAACCCAAAACATACTCCTCCGACGAAGCAAAGGTCAACTTTGCTTTGATGTACCTCTAGGACTCAGCACTTTTCTTTTTTGAGCCTTTACTCCTCTCGGAACAAGAACCCCTGTGGTTGTCCAACTGGAAACTCTTCTCCAGTCAGCTCCGGGAGAACCTTGGAAGTCTGGACCCAGAGGGTGATGCAGAAGCTGAATTAGATAACCTCTGGATGCACTCTGACCAGAAAATCCTCAAGTATGACATTGCGTTTGGTCGTGCTGCTGTGCATGTATGCTGGGGCAATTCAGCTCTATGACATGTCTACTACAAGGGTCTCCCTGATCGTATCAAAGACATCCTCACCCAATCCCCAAAACACTCCACCCTCTACAGCCTTAAACAAGCCGCCCACTCCATAGACGCCCATTACTGGGAATGTACCAAGGAACAATCACGCTCCGGTAACTCTAACAATAACTCCAGCAGCTCCACCAAGTCTGACAGTAAAAAGGACAAAGCAAAGAAAGATGGCAACTCCCACTCTCATTCCAACAAGTCTGGTAACTCTGGAAACAAGTCCAAGAACTCCAAAGACTCAAAAGAGTCCAAGGACTCTTCCATTTTGGACAAGCTGGGCAAAGACAGGAAATTAACAGACCAGGAACGTAAATGTTGCAAGGACAACAAATTATGCATGTTCTGCAGTAAACCTGGCCATGTTGTCAAGGACTGTTCTACCTCAACGTCCACTGCCTCCAAAGCCTGTTCCTCCCAAACTGACTCTGGTCACTCCGGAATCTCACGTTCTCAGAAAATGGCTTATTCCATTGAGGATGGAAACAGAGAGCTGGTCATGGTAATTGAGACAATCTGTGCTGACAGATCAATTCTTCATCCATTGGTAATATTTCAAGTTGTGTGGCAAAACTCAGAGTGGGGTTGCAACAACCTATGTAATGCAAGGTTTGTATGCTTTAAATTTAAAGGATCCATGCAGATTTTATCAATCTTTCAATCTCTCTGAACAGTGGGACCAGGCCTTGCATGGCTTAAAAATGATTTTGATCCTGCAACACAACCTAAGGCTGCTGGGCGGTATTGACTCTTGATTCTGGATGGCCACAACTCACATTGCACGTTGTTATGGCTATGACCAAAAGGACTAGGCTATGCACAGAACTTAACAAAATAAAAGAAGATGGATTACTTAGCAGAGTTGGGCAGAGTTTAGATCTGATGCGGAGTTGATCAAAGGGACTTGGCTTCAGCTTATGTGCTGTGCCCACTTCCACAAGTTGTGTCCTTAATTTGTTCTGGAATGTCAGAGTTGGGTCAGAGGGTTGGAGGTCAGAGGTTGGACCTGAGACTTGGTAGTCAAAAGTCTTCAGAGCAAAATAAGAGGACAGAGAGAGTAACATTAATATTCAAACTAAAGTATCTAGTACAAAACAGTAGTCTTTATATATGAGTATAAAGTTGGAATAGAGTGGAGGTCCAGAGCATATGAATGTAAGATAAGAGATAATCAGAAGGGGAATGGTAATGAGAGGATGGTTGGCAAGCAACAGATATAAAGGAATGGACAAGGCAGTACTTGACTGCAAAAGAGGGAATATGTGAAATAGATAATGAAGAGGTCCATGTGGGCAGAGTGATGGAGGCAGTGGAAATGGCAGTGTACAAAGATAGGGGTGTTGTAGAGTGACTGGAAGCAAATGAGTATGATATTTGAAATTGAACATACTAATGAAAAATGCACAGCATTTGAATCAAAACCTATCCCACAAGAAATCAAACAAAATAATCAAACACTGGGACAGTTTTTTGACCATCTATTTTTCTGTCTATTAATACTTTGTATGCCCTCCTTTTGCTGCTAGAACAGCTGCAATCCTTCTTGGCATGCTTTCTATCAAGTTTTGGCATACCTCTGGCTCAATT
>JABCKL010016988.1:0-10639 GCA_018851305.1 Calocybe cyanea | reverse complement strand
AAGACCGCTGCGACCGCTAGGATTGCTCCAGGAAAGTAGCTGGTTGCAATCCTTCTTGACTATCGCAATCAAACACGAGATTCCATGCTATTAGCTCAACATAAGGTTGGACCGATCAAAAGACTGAGAAGTGATCGATACCTGGAGCACATCTCTGTCTTCTGTTCCCCCCAGGCAGTGGAAGAGGTTGGGCGCAATAAGAGCAAAGAATCCCTGAGCAAGACCACTTTCAGGCGACCCTTTGGCAAGACTCATAATTAATTCTATAGCGGAACCAGAGACCCAAGTTTCATCATTTTTAGCAGACGCCAACTCGTTACTAAGACGGGGCAATGCGTGTTGAACGACGGTGTCGTAGATGCCGCTTGAACGAGCAGATGCCAGCGACTCCAAGATGTCTGTCAGGACTGATACAGAAACCGGGTCTGGTATTTAAATGGTTTGAATAGGAGACTCGCACTCTAGCGCGAATCGATCTACCTTTATTATGCTTACTCCAAACCTCGAGTAAGGCCAAAGTTAATGTTTCTGCGAGATCTGCCGCAAGCCACTGCCCTTGTTTGACCCCAAGGACGGAACGTAGCGTCTCAAGTACAAGAGATAATGCATCGTCCGAGGTTCCGAGCAAGAATGGACCAAGATCTTTCGATATACGAGGTAGAAACTCGACTAAAGGCACACGTTCGGGTTCTTGAACAAAACTAGCTGTTTGCTTGAGCTCATTTCACACTGTGCATTATCTATCCTTACTTGTGAATTGCCTTGATGGCGGAAATTTTGATGGGTACCCCGGCTTCGGCGGTCTCAATAACTTGAATCGCGGCATCGAGATATTGACCAAACGAGTCGGAAGGTAAAAACATCAAGAATTGGCTGGCGAAAACAAAAGCTCTTCCTTGGAGAAAAGGATGCTCTGGGACGAAAGATAGTGAGGTGATATTGTTAATCGTACAACGATACATACCTGGAAGGTTTAGGATAGAAGGAATGACGTTCAGAAGCAGGGTTTTGATATCAATAGGCTCTTCTCGCCCAGCGTCTTTTTCATCCTCAATGCCATCAATGATTGCCTCAGCCTGAGATCCTATAGCAGCGAGCGAGGCCTCTAGTGGTCGCCACCTTAAATCTATCAGCTAATTTTTCAGTAGAATAGAACAGAAGAAAAGCTCACCAATCTTCCTTTCCGCCATCGCGTAGTTGTCGGGATGACTGCACAACCTGTTCAGCCACTTTCTGGAAACCTCTTATCGTAGGTATGGGGCTTCGATCGACTAATGACTAAAATAGAATTGAGCAGAAAGCTATGAGCAAAATGGGTGATATTACCGCCAAGAAGTCGAAACCTGCCACTCTGACGCTGTATGTTTGCGTTTCATCGTCGTCCTCCGCAACGAAAGCATTTGCGTCGGTCGCCCAGTTTTCTTCCTGGCACAGTATTAGTACATGGCATAGTGAAGGTGGTAGCATCATTACATCTTCATCAGTCATTTGCACGAAGGCGAAAATCGCTACAATCAAGGCGTTGAGGTTCTCCGTAGTAAACCATTCTTTTGCTCTGCCTCCCCTGGTCACTGCAGCAGCAAAGTCCATAATTGGGCAGACTAGATGTGGTAAGTCGATGGCCTCGTCTTCGGAGGAGTGAGGAGGAGAATCTGATGATGAGAGGTAGTAATGGGAGAACGTCGGGTATAGGGTCTGTAGATGAACGAGGGATGCATCGAGAAAATCTTGAAGATATGGCGTTAGAGCACGAGGAAATGAGGTATGGATTGTGTCGAGAGCCTGAATAATAGTCATTCAGCCTGCCGCATGTCGGTTTTAATCACCTGCCTTAAAAACCTCGATCCGAACTGCTAAGCCATCCCAGTTGTCTGTGTTTGTCACATCCTGCTTGGGGTCAATCTGTAAAAGTACTTTGAACCCTTCCAACCATACAGGGACAATAGATGCAACTGCTTCTTTCGTGGCTTGAGGATGGTGATCTTTCACCATGAATAAAGCAGTGATGCATTGACGAAACACCAAAATGGTGCGTGCACGTGTAAGGGCAGAATGAGCCTAGTCATGAAGCTTGATATCGAGTTGCGTAAGATTGAGACATTGCTTACCTCTGGGGAACCTAGAATAGTCAACAGGGTAGGAAGCAGTTGTCGGAGCACAGGGAGAGTTTGGTCCTCCGTCAAATCAGACTTGACGAATTCTGTAAAGACTGACATTGCTCCGTGTACGGGTTCGGGAGAATTGGAAGAGAGGAGGGTGATAAGTGACGTCAAGAGCTCTGGATATTCATCGGGCCAGTCACTGTGAGCAACAGATGATAAAACATGTGCCTGGAGAAATCAAATCATTACGAAGGACGAATGTATCATTGCAAAGATTTCTTACACAAAGTGAGCGTATTTTGCGATTGCGATCTGAAAGGCCGTAAAAGACAGCTTGCCGTATTTGTGATTTCATCTAAAAATGCGATGGGAAAAAAAGAGAATGAATGGATGAATGAACAAACTTCGGCCGTAGGAGCTCCTCCTTTGAATGTGGGGAAGTAGGGTGACCATCGTTCTTTGATGTACCTTCGTAAGGCAATGCTCGCAGAGTAACGGTCACGAATTGACGAAGATCAAAACGCGCTATAAACGAAGAGAGAGTGGAGGGCTCATCTGTCGTAGCGGTATATCAGCTTCCTGCTGAATGATCAGCCGTGAAAGTGCTAGGCCAGTTTCTGCGGACGTGACGAGTATGTGAGATTAACGAGAATAGTATTCGTGACTATAACAAGCCTGGGGACGCCAAATACTCTGATAATCTCAGCTCTGCGGCTATTCGTGTATTTTGGTCTGAGCTGAGAGTGGCAGCCAGACATTCTGCGATTGGCGAAGACATGACTGGTAGACGAGGTTCGTATAAGATCAATTTGGGGGATATTAGCACGTGCTGTACGCGTTTAATTGTTTGCGTAATTACGTAAGTAAATATCAATCGCGGTCTGAAATTCGTGAATTGAGACACCGCGTTTTATACTTGCCGCCCTTCACCATGGAGGTAGATTCCACTGGCAACAACGAGGAAAAGCGCTACCCTTCTCGCAAGAAACGCAAAATTAACAATGCGAAGATTTCCAACACAGAAGTCGTGACTTCGCAGCCAGCTGCTAAGCGCCCAAAAAGGCGCCTAGCAGTTGGGAAATTGGCTGGTCTTGTCAATATGCCCGTTGACATTTTGTTCGAGGTTGCAGTCATCCCCTCTTTTATCAGCTCTTTTTTCTCAATCGAGTGTCCATGACTCATAACAGATATTTGGTCATTTGGAACCGTATGACCTGCTCAACTTAGCGCGTACGACCAAGCAATTTCGAGGCCTCTTAATGGACAAATCATCAAGGTCGGTTTGGAAAACAACTTTGAACAAAGTACCCGATTTGCCATCTTGCCCGTCTAATATGCGTGAACCTGCTTGGGTGAACCTTGTTTTTGACCCTGTTTGCCATGTGAGTTGTCATTCGAAAGTCATTCACCGCATTTGGCAACTGAGATGAAATAGATGTGCTCCAAGACTCGTGTGCGCACAGTCGAGTGGTCACTACGGCTGCGTATATGCGTCAAATGCGCAAAAGAAAAGTAGTCTTTGCATACCTCTTGCCTCCGACTAGCCATTGATTTTCGCAGGATCAGAGAAATGAACATACCAATCCTTAACCCTTGGTATGGAGAGGACGTGTCCAATATTCCGATCGAATTTCACTTCTCTCTCGCGAAGCCAGACGATTACCCTATTCAGCTTTTGGTGCTCTCGCGTCCAGGAAGTGCGTAGGATAAATAAATCTGCTACACTTGCTAATTGTTTAACTAGAAAGGGGATTTTATGAAGTGCTATTGCCAGAGTATGAAAAAGTTCAGCGACAGTTCATGGATCTCAAAAGCGAAGCACAACGTGAGGCCTATGTTAAGGAGAGACGCAAATTTGTCCTTGAGGTTCAAGAGGTATTTGCGACTTATGACATCTAAGAGTCTTGCTTTAATCGCACTATAATTTGGCAGCATGCGAGGCTTTGCAGCGCATGGGCTTCTCGTCAATCAGATGACAGACAAGATGAATTACAGCGAATTAAGGACGAGAGATACACTGCGTACATGATTCTTGACCCTCGATGTTTTCGATACTTATTTCTGCTCAGGATTGTGGCGAGGCTTAACGCCCTTGGTTATGCCGATGACATTGCGTCGATTCAGAATCCGGACTCTTTGAGAGATCACAAACTCGTCAAGAAGCCACAGAAACTGACGGATCGTGGTAAGCATCTGTTTATAGTCTACGTGTTGGCTTCTTACGTGGACATGCAAAACAGTCTGGTTTAACATACAGCAATCATTAATCGAGTTCATGGACCGTATGCGTATCAAACGCTTAAAGCGCGAGCATGCTCAACTTGTACTTCAGCGTCAAATTAGCGCCGTTGCTGTACTTCGCTCATGGAAAAATGAACGTCTTCCACTTACCGAAGTCATGCCTGAAGGTCCTGATTTCTGTGCTTTCCCTCCCGTCAAAGCTATCCTAGAGCAATCGACAGACGTTACCGTTAACGAATCGAGTTTTTCGGATATTCTACCCCTCATCCCGGACCTCATCGCTCAATGGCGAAAGACTTTGGATGACAAGATCATACCGCTTCTTAAAAGGGATCAAAAAATGCTTGCGAGAAGACTCATGTCATTTTTTTATGACATGGAGGATGAATTCGACTTCTATGACGACTACTACGATTATGACGACTATGAAGGATATGCTTCACAGCGCACTACTCAAGACACTAGCCCTCCGTTGGACGACAGCCAGTGCTTAAAAAAAATGAAATTAGCCACGACAGTCTATCAATGCAACAGATGTCCTAGCGATCATCACCTCGACGACAGCTCTGAAGAGTCGTATAATCCCTATGAAATTTATGATCACGATTATCCGAATCATACTCCCCTTATGTTTTATCCTAATGTGCTGGGCCACCTCTGCTTGACTCGCGACCCAATATCGCCATGGTTTTGGTATACGACCACCGATCCCGCCAAAAAGCTCAATAATTATTCGACCGAACGTGGGAAATGGGGAGTAGGCCCTCTTCGCATTAATGAATCACAAGGGGCCCGTGTCAAGGCTCTCGTTCTGGCAGCCGGCCTAGATCCCGAGGCGGCGACGGCAGATGACATGGATAATCTAGACGTATGGTTTGTCTGCGTATTTTGCATAGTTGACAACTCTAGGACAGACTACGCTTATACGTGGCGCGGCGCTGTGAGTCGTTTGCTTATGTCTGCACACATCAACTCAGCGTCGAGTTATAGCTGGAGCATGAATGTTTGATGCCGTGCATGTGTACCAAACATAACAAACATGACGCGATGTGGAACATCAAGAAGTTGAGTAAACATGAAGCAGAAGGCGCTCGGCAAGCCTACGAAAGCTTGTTATCATCCGAAAACGGGAATCCTAGTGATGACTGCTCAACACCGTCCACCGACCAGAAGGCATGGTTATGCACGCACTGCAGGGATACGCAGGATGAAATCAGTCCCAATACTTTGAGACTGATCCGCCTCCACTTGGAGAGAGTGTACGTTCGTTATCTGCTTTCAGTGACCACGTTAAATCAACGATCATGCAGGCATGACATTCAGAACCCAGAGCTCAACCAGGATTATTACAAGGACTATGCTGCTGCCCCTTCCCTGATCAAACAACCCATTGTAGTTGACTCCGACACTCTGTTATTCCGGCGCGCCGTCGCTGTCGTCGAGCGCTGTGGAGATATTGAACGGTTTACGAAACTCAATTAATTAGCCTTTTAATCGATACTTAGTGCTATCGTAGTGACGCTTTTATAATTCTATGCTTCGTTATTATATTACACCACCAATTCCCCCTCTATACTCTCTGGCTCTAAAGCAAGCTGACGGAGGATGGTCTCGTATCTATTTTGGTCGACCCCTTTGAGGTACTTTAGAATCTTAGCCCGCTGGTGTACGAGTTTTCGTAAGCTTCGACGGCTCCCCAAATCCTTCTTGTACTTCGTCAAATGGCTCCATAGATTTCGAATTTTGTACGTGAGGAGCGCAGCTGAAATTTATCTTCAGACCCACGGATCGTGTACAAACAGAATTCACCGACCTTGTACCTCCGAGCGTCCGGTATCAAAGGGGTTTTCAGGCGTTGAAAAGGCTTCGATTATTCGTCTCCGATTCTCGCACGCAATACCACCTGCGTTGGCGTTTCTGAGATCGATGATTTTGGCAAATACGTTCGCCTGCATGAGCGCCTTCATTTGTCGCCTTGCGCTATCTTCAGCCTTAGATTTTAGGACTTCAACGGTCGGCCTGTCGCTTTGGGTCTGACCTGTAGACGTCTGCTCAGGCTTTGGCGGCGATTGAACTGGTGTATCGGAGGAAAGCAGAGGTAGGTCGTCGAACAAGAGCTTATCCTCTGCTTCATGTATGCCAAAGTTGACATACTTTGGCATATATACAGGTCCAACAGGTCTTTCGGTACGACTCAACTCTGTGTTTGACACCAGTTCATCCGTGTCGACCATAGCTTGGGCAAGAAGGGAATTTTTCCATTTAACTTCGTCGCCTGGGCGGGTGCCAAGGACGACACTGGGGCGGTTTTGCTGCATTTCCGCTATACGTTCTTCCTTTTTCACATCATTGGCCTTCCTGATGACTCGGGCAAGCTTCTGACGGGATACTTGTGAATGACAGAGTGTAGAGGTATGAAAAGCCGAGTGTGATGTCAATATGGGTGAAGCTTCAGGCTCACGTAAGTTACACGAGCTATAAAAATTTCTTTCTGATACGTACGTTTCACGAGAGGCCTCCTGAACATGCCAAACGGCAAGCTAGACCTTCCTGGACTGCTTTGAATCTTCGCAAAGCTGTCGCGTGTGGCAAGAGATTCTGCTCACCTGATCGTGTGAACACCTAAGGTATATAATCTGCCAGCATCTTTTACAGTCTCTTCTTCACAACACGGTGGATGCCACGCTGATTTGTGTTAGTTTTTAACCATCAAATCAGTGCCAGTGATTTGTTCTACAAATCCTGTTCCTCCAAGAGGAACGTTCCGGTTTAGGAAGTGTCGTCGTCTACCATTTTCGAGGACGTGGCATGTCGATTTTTGCTGGTACATTTAATTTTTTTTACTAAACTATTACTTGTTTGGATTTCCCTCCCTCCTTCTATCACATCAGTTCGTCTTTCTATGAAAAAGGATAATGTGCATGAGAACTATAACGAAAACTGGGCTCCTGGCATTTCGGGATGTATGCCTGTCTCAGCGCAACCATATATACGACACTTGCCCGAGGCATGACTATTTTGATGTTAGTATGATGGAGTCTAATCGACTTCCAAAATATATGATATGGGCTCTCGCTCTCTCTGGGTACATACTCTGTAAGAAATTGCCAGTAGGAAACTTTGCTCACTGTATGCAATTGCAGCCTTGATCGCAGCTTGATTGTAAACCGTGGGAACCAATATTTTTTTTGAGTCCAAATTTATAGGCTGGACGTAAGTCCTAGTGCACCCAAAGCACCCTACACGATGGCGCCCACCAAGAAGAACATGTCGCCAGGAAAGTCAAAATCTTCTGGATCTGGTCCCAAAGTTTCTCTTACCCGAGTAAAAGGGGAGAACTTTTACCGCACTGGGAAACAGGTCGCCCGTCTAAAAATGTTGAACTCGGGCAAGGCTGTTCGGGATAAGGATGGGAAGATCGTACAAGCTGCCCCATTCCAAAAGGGCGAGTCAGAAACAAAGCCAGGACGTGTGCAGCCTGATCGAAGGTGGTTTGGTGAGTGTCTGCAAACGCCTGTGTCCAGTTCCTTATTCAAGACTTATCTAATTCGAAGGGAATACTAGGGTGATCTCGCAAACAGCGCTAGATCACTTCCGTACTAGTCTTACAGAGAGAAAAAATGATCCTTATTCTGTTCTACTCCGTCGCAATAAACTGCCAATGGCACTCCTTGACGATGCACAAAACCCACACACTCTAAAAGTATGTTTCTATTCAATCTCTCTCTGAACATTCTTGAAGAATGTTGCATACATTTCAGAGGCCACATATCGTTGAAACTGAGCCATTCTCCGAGACATTTGGCCCCAAGGCGCAGCGGAAACGGCCCAGGATTAACGCCAACTCGTTTGAAGAGTTAGGCCAACTTGGTGCGGCGAGCGCAGACCAAGCAGATATAGACACGACAGCAATCGGTCAGAATTATTGCTCCTCTGAATTTGAACCAGCTCGTAACATTCATGATAGAACCATTAGCTTCGTCTCTTGTTGAGCCACCAACCCATGCCGATTATAAGGAGCCCATCTACGCGAAAGGCACTTCTCGACGCATCTATGGAGAGCTTTATAAGGTCATTGATTCTTCCGATGTGATTCTTCACATACTGGACGCACGGGATCCACTTGGGACGATTTGCAAGTCTGTCCTTGACTACATCAAGAAAGAGAAATCGCACAAACAGGTCGTTCTCGTCATCAACAAATGCGACCTGGTACCTAACTGGGTTACGGTATGTGCTCTGATTACTTTCGTCGGTTTCAAGCCTTATCGATATTTTGAAGGCCCGCTATGTCCAACACTTGACTCCACAATTTCCTACCATTGCATTCCATGCATCTCCTAATCACTCGTTTGGCAAAGGCTCACTGATACAACTGCTTCGCCAATTTTCACAACTACATTCGGATAAGAAACAGATTTCAGTAGGATTTATTGGTTACCCCAACGTTGGAAAGAGTAGTGTCATTAACACTCTTAAAAGCAACAAAGTTTGTACTGTGGCCCCTGTCCCAGGCGAAACCAAAGTTTGTTCCCCCGCAGCGTATTCGAGAATCATATTCTAACAGCATCGAAAAGGTCTGGCAGTATATCACGCTTACTCGGAAGATTTACCTCATCGACTGTCCTGGAATCGTGCCGACATCTGCGCATGACTCCCACACCTCAACTGTGCTCAAGGGTGTGGTACGCGTAGAAGCTCTTCCAACGCCGTCTGAGCACATACCAGCCCTCATGGAGCGCGTCAAACCCTTGTACCTCTCTCGTACCTATGGTGTCCCGCTCCCCGATCCCGAGGATCCAACACAAAAATGGGAGCCAGAAGCATTTCTCGATAAATTAGCGCGGATGAAAGGGCGGCTGCTAAAGGGCGGCGAACCAGACCTTGAGTCTGTGGCTAAGATCATCTTGAGCGACTGGGTTCGTGGGAGGATACCGTTTTTTGTGCCACCACCTGAGAGATCCGAGGAGCTGAATAGAATGGAGGAGAAGAAGCGGAAGAAAGAGTCAGAGAGGGCAAAGCCAGATGAGAAGACCGAAGTGGATGGCCCTAGGGTAAAACAAAACCTTAGCTCTATACTCCAGAAGAATACGTTCCTGCCGGAAGATGTGAGGCCTTTAGAGGATTTGGAGCAGGAGGGAGAGGAGGATGAGGCAGATGCCGGTCTAAAAGAAGGTGATGAAGAGCATGGTTCCGAGGACGAGGAGGAAGAGTTAACTTGGAATGATGTCTTTGAAGGCATCAATGAAGAGCAGACGCCAATCGTTACTGGTGGTGGTAATGATTCTGTATCAGAAGGTATGTACCGTTCTTTCGAGTACACTGAGTATTATCCTCACTGCTCTCTGATATAGCGGAGAGTTCTGAAAGCGAAGAAGAGAGTATAGTACCACCTAAGAAGGAACCACGTATGAAAACCAACAAGGTACGCTTACCCATTTCCCCAGTTGTGGTTGTATTCAACCATTATTGTGAAGCGCAAAGCAGGGAACTTTTATTCCCAGGCCAACGTCAAGAACAGAAACCGTACGAGAGCGCTATCACTAAAATCGTTGCCCCGCGGGAAGAAAGATAGGAATCATAGATAATTCATATTAAATAAGGATGCTTGCGTATGTATTGGACATTCTAGCTTGTGAGTCCCCAGAGCCTGCCGTCGATCATGATCCCTTAAGTTTTCCTTCTAGATTTGTACCGTCTGCAAATCAAATCCGTCAAAAAGATTACTTATGCAACGTCCACGAATCAAGCGAGGCTGATGTCAGTGTGTAGCGGCGAACGCCAAATGATGCTGCCAAAAACAGTCAAATCAACTACATCCGACTGTTTTGCCCGCTAAGACTTGACGTGAAGGGGTTCAAAATCACTTCCTAATGGATGAGATCAATTACGGCCCTCGTTAAAATACTAAGCATCGACAAGTCCACGGAAGCTTAGGTATTACCCACTAACCGCATTCGTGGATTTTTGGTGGGCAAGGGATGTCCCCTGCCGGATTTCACGGATGACGAGCTGTCTGACGTACAGATCATCAAGCTTCAAGTTTGACTAGGGTTGAGTTCGATTGCACCAGTCGAAAAAAACCGCTGGAGTAACATTTTCTTATACACATGACCAATCTTTACCTATACTCTATCGAGCGAGCTGAATTACGGTTCGAACTAACTTGAAACGGTTTCCTACGAGGCCAAATTCAGTAGGAGTCACGAGGACCAGATTGAAGGAACTTACAATTACATGATTGGAATCAGGAGGATGGATGTTTGTATTTTTCTAGGAGGGTCATTGTTACAGTT
>JABCKL010016987.1:0-10721 GCA_018851305.1 Calocybe cyanea | reverse complement strand
GGTGGCAAGGGTGATAAACTCATACTAGGTGAATATCTTCGTTTGCTCAGGGTTCAGATTGGTAGCATCAGTCCTTTCTAGCTTTCAATACATTTCATTTTGTACTGCTCATCTTCAACTGGAACTAGCCGGCCTATGCCGGCAGAGACCTAGCATGTGGTCCATTTTCGTTCGCTCGTTACATTGCCATTTTACATATACTAAATGAGAGGGACGCTAGTAATAAACCCCCTCATGACACCAAATTGATTCGTGCAAAAAACGCCATGGAATGACGCATGTTTGGTCACACCACGTAACGCATGTCGAATACAATGGAATAGTGCTGCACTGGAGAAAGCATGTGCCAATAACAACTATTCAATCGTCACCATTCCCGCAGAAGATTCATACCATAATCGCAACTTAACAATACAGGAGAAATGTCAATTGGAAGCACAATCAAAAGGAGAAAAGAAAAACAACATGCCACATGAAATAGAAATCGCTATCAGGAGCAAAGTCATAATATAAACCAATATTAATGTTGGACTGGAAATTGCCAATGGCACTCGAGGAGTTGTTGAAACCATCATTATGCACCCTGATGAACCAAGTCACACTGTTCACCAATTTACTCTCAAATACCAACCATTATATGTTTTGGTACGAATGAACCAGGCATGTCGACAACAACTGGAAAACCTGCCTTGCGATGTCATACCAATTGAACCTCTCACAACCAAATATTGCATCACTGATATTAATCCCAATACAAACAAAACTTACACCAAGACTGTACAATGGCGACAACTGCCCCTTGTCAGCAACGCTTTCAACAACATGTGTCTCAGCATCGGTGGCTCAACCTTCAACTTAAGATGTGGAAAAAGGTAGGTAAAAGGTTATATATTCGACTACTAATGCTACTACTATTGACAATGAGTGTTGATGATGGCAGTATAAGACCAACCCAAGACTACCAATTCGAACTCAGACTCGTAAATATAAAGTGAACGCTAATTAAGGTTTGATGAAAAGGAATAGAGTTCAGTCATGTGAATAGTCATGTGAGTTGTAATGAATGTATGTGCTATAATCTTATCTTATCTACAAGTTATTGTCTGTTGTCTTAGATTAGATTGTGATGAATGTGAAAATGAAAAAGTATTCATGACATTACCCCTCCTTTAAGGTATCGCGTCCTTGCAATTATTCCTCTCAGTGTCTTTGTATGGGTATCAGTCCGACTTCTTCAAAATTCCTTTCCAAATCTTGTGTGGCTCCAGGGTCATGTTGAGGTTCAATATAGTGTGCAACCCATTCACATAGATTGTGGAGAATGTAGAAAATAAAAATGATAGCAGTCATGATGTAGTAATATAGGGTGTAGTTGTTCATTGTCAAAGGGGAAAGTTATATAGGTGATTGTTCTGTTCAATATCGACTTTAAATACATTGAGCGGGATATCAAGGGGACAAGGGGCGGCGGGGTGTTTGCAGTGGAAATCGGCGATGGCGTCAGGGGCGTCTTCCAGTATTTTGTGGCGTGGTTCCCATGTGTATTCTTTGGGTCTGTAACCGGTCCATTTTACCAGATACTGAAAGCCTCGGCCTTGGGGTCGGAAGTCTATGATCTCATCCAGTTTGTGTTGGGTTTCTCCTTCTTTATTGGTTACAGGGGTGGGTGGTGGCGGTTTTTCCTGAGAAGGGAAGGCAGGGAGAATGAAAGGGGTGAGAAGGGCTTCATTGAATGTTGGATGCTTTAGTTTCCAGGAACGGGGGAGGTCCAGTTTGTATGCCGACTTGCCAACTTTGGCAACAATCTTGAAGGGTCCTTGGTGCTTGTCATCGAGTTTGCAGGCTGGTCGTTGTGTTTTGAGATTAGTGGCTTCAAGGTACACTAAATCTCCGATTTCATACTTCTGCTGTTCTTTTTGATGGCAGTCGTATCTGATCTTCATTTGTTTGGTGGCCTGTTTCAATGACAACTCTGCTTTGGTCCTTATTTGGTGCATATTGTTGGCGAACTTGTCCACTTCCAGTGATTTAGTTTCTCCCTTAGGGACTGTGCCTTTCCAGGGGTGTATTCCGTAATTCAGGTAAAAGGGTGAATAGCCAGTTGCCATGTGAACTTTATCGTTGTAGGTGAATTGGGCGATTGCAATCCATTCAGCCCAATCATCTTGGCGGTGATTGATATAGACCCTTAGATATTGTTCAATCTCTTGGTTCACTCTTTCTGTCTGTCCGTCGGTTTGGGGATGGTAGGCAGTGGACATGTTATGAGTGATTCCCAATAGTTTGAATAGTTCCTGTGTGAACAATGAGTCAAATTGTGGGCCGCAATCCATGATAATCTTTTTTGGCAGTCCGTGTTCCTTAAAGACATGGTCCCTGAATTCTTTGGCTGTTCCTAATGCTGTGATGGTGTCATGGGTGGGAATAAATATACCCTTTTTCATGAATCGATCAATGATGACCATTATTTGGTTGTAGCCATTGGATTCTGGTACTGGTCCAATGAAGTCCATGGTTACTACTTCCCACGGTTTGGTTGGGACATCATTTGGTTGTAGTGGGGTGTGGGGGAGTGATCATTTTGGCTTAGTCCATTGACATTTCTCACAACTGCTTACATATTTGGTAATATCAGCCCAAAGTCTAGGCCACCAGTAGTCCCATGTTATCAGTTTGTAGGTCTTGGCTTGTCCCGGATGTCCGGCTAATGGGAGGTCATGGTTTTCCCGGATGATCCGTTCTCAGAGTTTTGCATCTTTCGGCATGTAGATTTGTTCCTACCATGTGACTATCTCATCTGTTTCCTTCCATCCTGTGGTTTTTGCCATAAGGTGTTGTGTGATTAGGTGTTTCCGTGACTTGTTTGCCTTGATTTGTGTTGTTATTTCGTTGTCAATTCCTTGGATTGTGATGGCATGAAATTGTTCTGGTTTGAGAAGAATGACGTTCTCATTGTCTTTCTTCCCCTTCTCATGGCCTGCTTGTCTCGACAGGAAGTCTGCTTTTCTGTTTTGATGACCAGGGCGATGATGTAATGTAAATACGTAGTCCTGTAGTTCAGTAGTCCAACGAGCCTGTCGTCTATTTAATTTCTGTGGTTTTCTGAAATACTGTAGGTTTTTATGGTCTGTATATATCTCGAAGGGTACTTTGGCTCCTAGTAAATACTGTTGCCACTCTTCTAATGCTACCATTATTGCTAACATTTCTTTGTCATATATTTCATAGTTGTGTTTGGTAGTATTTAAAGCATGGGATATGTATGCTATGGGCTTCCATTTACTATCTACTTGTTCTTGTGATAGTATTCCTCCGATTGTGTAGTCCGATGCATCCACTTCTATCTGGAACTTTCCATTGTCATTCGGTATGGCTAGTACTGGTGCTGTTGTTAGGCGCTTCTTCAGTTCTTTAAACGCCTCGGTTTGTCGGTCCATCCATTGCCATTCCGCTTTTCCGGTTAGTTCTGTGAGAGGCTTTGCAACTCCCGAGAATCCTTTGATGAACCATCGGTAGAAATTTGTGAACCCAAGGAATTGTTGTACTCCTCTTTTCTCGGTTGGTTGTGGCCAATTCTTTACCGCTTCCACTTTTGCTGGGTCCATGCATACTTCATTGTAAGAGATGATTAATCCAAGGTATTTGACTTGGTCTTGTTCAAATGAACATTTTTCCGGCTTCAGGAATAGTTTGTTCTCTTTCAGGATCTGTAAGACTCGTTTTGTGATTTTTCTGTGTTCATCTAGATTCCTTCCGAGTACAAGTATGTCGTCCATGTAGATGATTACTTGCCCTTTGTCGATTTCTTCTTTGAATAGGGCGTTCATCATGGTCTGGAACGTGGCTGGGGAGTTGGTAAGTCCAAAGAACATTATGAGGGGTTCAAAGAGTCCTCAATTGGTCTGGAATGCCGCTTTCCATTCATCTCCTTCTTTTATTCTCACATTGTTATATCCCCATCAGATGTCCATCTTGGTGAAATATTGTGATCCCTTCAGTTTGTCGATTAGTTCTTGTATAAGCGGAAGCAGGTATCTATTCTTGATTGTCATGTTGTTTAGCTTCCAATAATCTTGGACTGGTTGGAGAGATCCATCTTTCTTTTTGATGAAGAAGAATGGGGATGCCATGGGGATTTTGATGGTTGGATGCGTCTGGTTTTAAGGTTTTCAACAAGGAACTTGTCTAGTTCCATTTGTTCTGATGGACTTAGCAGATATACCTTGCAATCGACGGGTTTAGAGTTGGGGATGAGTTTGATAGTGTGGTCCCATGGGCATCGTGGGGGTAGTTCATTGAAGGAGTTTTTCTCAAACACCTCTCAATATTTGTGGTACGTTTTTGGAACCATTTCTTCAAATGTTTTCTTTCATTTGTCTGATTTGCCTTCTGCTATCTTGGACGCCATGGTTTGGAATGCGTGTATGTTGACTTCTGTTTGTAAGTCTACTGCGAGGAGGCGTTCTCCGGGTTCCATTAGTTCTTCAAAGTCCATTTCTTCCTCTTCTTCCTCTGGGTCTTCAGGGAGTTGGATAGGGGAACATTCAAGCAGGCATCTGTTGAATTTGATAGTGGACGTTTTCCAGTTGATGTTGGGATTGTGAAGTTTTAGCCAATTGTGTGTAATGAAGATTTCCGATTTTCCTAGTTGGGCAACAGCAAAGGTGATGCATTCCTGATGGTTCTTGATTTGGAGTTCTAATTCAACATAGTTGGTGATTGGTCCGGCTTCATTAAAAGATCCGTCGGCATTATAAACAGGAATGAGGATTGGGTATTTCTTTGTCATAATTTGATTCCTGCTTATGAAGTCCTTGTCTATGCACATGCCAGTGCTTCCGCTGTCCAAGAGTCCTGTGCTGGTAATTGAGCATCTAGCGTCTAGCGTCTGAATCATGAGGGGAATGTTGAGCTGATTGCCATGGTTTCTCCGAACATGTTTTCTTGGTTCGGATAGTTCCATGAGTGCCCTGATGACGTCCATATCCATTAGTCCATTGATCCAAAGGAGAAGGTCACCAGTCACTTCTTTTCATCTGGTGCCATGCATCCAATTCCGTAGTGAGGCAAGCGCCAAATCCGTCTGTTGTAGGATTAGCATCCTGGCCATGTGTTGCGGGGTTCTGTTTTCAAATTTTTCTTTTCCAAATCGCATGATTGCTTTGTTTTTAATCCAGTCTTCATTAGAGATCAACTCTGGAATAATTACTGAATTTCTAACTAAAGCATCTTTTTGGGCCTTAGAACATGTGCTCAGTTCTTGCCCTCTTGGAAACCCTTCTTCAGATTTGCTACTATGTACCTCATGATAGCAATCTCTTCTTTCAATTTCTCAACCTTGTCAGCGTCTTTCTTTGCTGGCTTGGTGTCAAGTCCTGTTTCTGTTCCGCGCACATTATATTTCCTGGATTTCATGCAGTCCTTGCTCAAGTGTCCTTTTTCTCCACACTTAAAGCAGCGTCCTTCTTTTCTGAACCAATCAACATCCATAGGTACAATATTAGAGGTGGGAGTGGGATTGGATGAGGATGATTGGATGGTGGAAGGGGTGTCGTTGGCGCGTGGTACCTGTGGGCAGGGGTTCAGTCCAGGTTTCCTTTCTTGGGTTAAACCATGTTGTTTTTCCCATTCCTTGGCTTGGCGCCAGTTCTTGTCTAATTGAACTGCGACGTGTTGCCATTCCTCAAGCAAGTCCTTTGTCTTGAGGTCTTGAATCTTTGTCCTTAGTCCTCTATTCAGTTTCTCTTTAAACCAATTGAGGAGATCTTCTTCCGAGTATCTGGAGCAGGTTCTGAGGGTTTTGAATGTCAAAACAAATTCTTTGGCAGTAAGGGCACCCTGCACCAGTTGGCAGAGTTTGCTCTTGGCCATTTCCTTCAAGTCTGTGTAGAGGAAATATGCGATAAATTCTTCCTTGAATTTGTTCCATGTTTGTGTCTTTCCTTCCATGACATCATCCCGTTTCTTGTCAGCAAAGTTTTCAGTGATGTCATTCTTTCTGCCTTTGATCTTCAAGATGGCATATCTTATCCGTTCGATTGCTTCCATAATCTGCATGGAGTCCAAATAGAATGTAAGCGCCTTGAACCAGCGCTTGGCCTTTTCTGGGTTTCTGTTGTAATCCACGGGTGCCTCATGTTTCAAACGTTTTCCTTCTGCAGCACATTGCGTAGAGGTGACAGTGTACTGGGTGATTGTTTCCGCAATTTGCTCCATTGCCTGGGTTGACCATTGGTAGAATGGAATGATGGAAGTGAGGAGGTTGAATAAATTCTGGAGCCAGTGAAACAACGTGTTCCACAAGTCCATAGCAGTGGGGGGTGGAGTCGGTGGGGGTTGTTGTGGATTATCCATGTTGTTTGGTTCAACTTCTGGTGTTCTGAAAAGCTGTGATTGTGTTGAAGTAAGAGGAGTGGTGATACAAAGTTCGGAAAAAGGTTCAATGAGCAGTGAGAGTGAAATGATGAGTAGATTTCAAAGAGGATGCAAAATGACAAGGAGATGGGGTAAGTCTTGGGTTTTTGTCAGCAATGCTTTCAACAACATGTGTCTTGGTGTTGGTGGCTCAACCTTCAACTTAAGATGTGGAAAAAGGTAGGTAAAAGGTTATATATTCGACTACTAATGCTACTACTATTGACAATGAGTGTTGATGATGGCAGTATAAGACCAACCCAAGACTACCAATTCGAACTCAGACTCGTAAATATAAAGTGAACGCTAATTAAGGTTTGATGAAAAGGAATAGAGTTCAGTCATGTGAATAGTCATGTGAGTTGTAATGAATGTATGTGCTATAATCTTATCTTATCTACAAGTTATTGTCTGTTGTCTTAGATTAGATTGTGATGAATGTGAAAATGAAAAAGTATTTGTGACACCCCTTATTTCTGCTTATGCATTCACTGATTACTGTTCCCAAGGCCAGACACTAGATCATGTTATTGTTGACCTGGCAAAACCTCCTTCTGCCTCATTATCATTGTTCAACATGTTTGTTGCCCTATTAAGAAGCTCAGGAAGAGATAGTATCCGTTTGCTATGCAGCATTGATATCAATGCACTGACCAAGACACACCACCCAGATCTTCTAGCAGAAGATGACTGCTTATGAAAATTTGCAAACAAAATGATGCAGACTTACAAAACGCTTAAGATGAAAAGCGTAGAGTAGCTAAATTTTTTGTTGACATATATTGATTTGGGACACTGTCTTAGTAATATGCCCTCTGAGAGACCTAGCTACGCAGCATTGATATCAATGCACTGACCAAGACACCCACCCAGATCTTCTAGCAGAAGACGACCGCTTACAAAAACTTGCAAACAAAACAATGCAGGTGAAAAGTGTAGAGTAGCTAAATTCTTTGTTGACATATATTGATTTGGGACACCAGCTTAGTAATATGCCCTCTGAGAGACCTAGCACATGCTAGATGACTTCATTTGGTCATTTGATTAGTCATGACGCAGTGTGTGCACTTGTGTCTCTGAGTATGAGAATTTGTAAGGTGGTAACTGATTTTTTTCTTTTTCTTTTTGCAACAGCTTTTCTACTATCTAATGTCATTGGCTTGATAAGAGGACTCTCAGATGTGATTTCCCATGATAATGTCCACATCAAAAGCACTGTGTTGAGCCAATCTGCAAAAAGATGGGGTTCCTAGCACAACACTATAGAGGGGTAGAGAACAAGACAAACATGGCAAATTCAATATCAAATTCACTAAAAATGCCAACCAAAATCAGCCCAAATCTCCATGTCCATCAGAATTTTGAAGCATCCACTTTGAGCAAGCAGCACAACAGTGGGACAGTAGTGGGACTGGGTTTGCTTTGACGCATGCCAGCCTTGCATATGGGTCATTGCCAGGAACATAGATCACAAGACACTGAATGTGTTTGGTACTAATCAGGTTTGCTCAAGGATGTGGTTGAATACTTGTTTAATTTTGCTCTTCTCCCTTTTCAGCTTCCCTTTCTTTACTCCTTAGGCCAGCACAAAGCCCAATACATCTGTTAAAAAACACTGGCTACACACCTAATTTTTCATGTCAGCTCTAACTAGACATCAAAATTTAACATATTCATACAGACTGCAACCTCATTAATGCCATCTAATCTTATTGTTTTTTTGTGGAGATTTGGTGGATTTGATTTTTATGTTTGATGATTCGATGAGTCATTTGATGAAACACTGCCTTAACCGCTAATATCAGATGACAGCACCTGTGTGCTGCAAAATGCCTACCAGTTGCCTACCTGTATGTGATCCAACTTGGTGGATATCCATGAGTATCTAGGTGATGACCTATTGTTTGACCCCTGATTGCATGTGTTTTTAAATCGTAGATTGATCAATTTGTCTTGCATGTCTAGATTTCAGTACTCCTGTAATTGATTATGCTGACATATTAGGAGATGACACTCAGCGGAAGAATTTACTTACTTGAAGGGGAATTAGTTGCCACCTTATTGAAGTCAAATGAATGGGCTTCTGTCTTACAGTACATCTCATGCACAACTTAGCAGGTTCTGAGTACAACCAACATTTCTTTCCTCAGCCAATCTTTTACAATGCAGTTGTCCCTCTCACTTCTTGCACTTTTCATCATGGGTGTTGCCCTTGTGATTGCAGCTCCCAGCGCTCCTTGGCCTCCCACCAATGATCGGCTTGCTCCCCTTTGATGCCCTCCCAGTTTAGATACTGCTTCTGACCTCCAATGCTATGACCATTCCAGGTCACATCAGCTGACCTCTGCTCAGGCTTGTTTGGAAAGTTTCAGATAGAGATAGAGTATCCTAAGTGGAATCTTCTACTGTAGTTTATTGATTACAAAAGTCCTCATAGTGGTATATCATGATGAGTACTCAGAGAGCTTATCTCGGTTTAATAGATGTGCATTGGTAAAGTTTGTTAGTGATGGTGCACAAACATCATCAAAAACCTCATTGTAAAATTTCCAGTGCAAAATGCACCTGACCTGCCCACAGAGTTTTCAGTAGGGATTGCAAGTGTTGTTGCAAGTTCAACAAGGTTGTCCTTGTTCTCAGTGTCATGTCCATGTCTGAACTCTGACTTCCTCCGCACTTCTCCATGCTTCCTCCACAACTCTGGACTATTTCCAATTCTTATTTTCTTTATCCAATTCCCTTACAGCCTCGGTTACTATCACAGCCTTGTCAGGCTGTGTCCATAGCCCCTCCAATCTGTTTCCTCTGTTCATTACTATGTTACTTCCTCACAGCCCTTTACCTATTTGTCTGATTCCTTCATTATGAACTCCAGACTACTCCAGACTACTCTGCAATTTCCAATATACTTGTGATATATAAGTACCTAGTACTCCAGCTGTATTCCTTAGTTCAAATATCAACTTAGTTTCCCTCTCTCTCCTCGACTCGACTTGTCGCTTCCTGAAATCTTGGACTCAAGGATTCAAAGGGCACAACATATAAGTTGAGGCCATAGTCCTTCTGTGTTATTCTGAGTCAACTCCTGAACTCCAGCTAACTCCACATTGCTCTGGGTTGCTCCAGAATGAATTATTGTTTATTTCTTAAGTTCCTTGTATTAACTTAACAGTATATTTGAACTCACTCTTTGAATCCTCACACCTCCCCATACCTCCAAAAATCACCATGCCACTCCAGAGAACCCCTACCCCACGTCCCATTCCTCTCACAGAATCTACTCCACCTCCCTCCCATCACACACAAACCCCTACTCCTGATCAATCCTCCTTATTCTCTGAGGGTAATAACATCAAAGAAATTCAGTCCCCACAGCTCCAAAGTGTTCCGCCCATCCAAGAGCCTGCACAAGACTCGGACAATGATCCCAGACTACTTATCCAAAACCTCAATCTTCTCAACAAGGAAATCCGTGAGATGAAAGGTTCTAAGACTGATAAAATTAAAGTCAAGGAACCTGAGACCTTTGATGGCTCCGACCCCTGGAAACTTCCCACACTCCTCCTTCAGTGTCACCTCTACTTCTGCAGCCAACCTAAAACATACTCCTCTGACAAAGCAAAGGTCAACTTTGCTTTGACGTACCTCCAGGACTCAGCACTTTCCTTTTTCAAACATTTACTCCTCTCAGAACAAGAACTCCTGTGGTTGTCTGCTGGAAACTCTTCTCCAGTCAGCTCTGGGAGAACTTCAGAAGTCTGGACCTGGAAGGTGACACAGAAGCTGACTTAGACAACCTCTGGATGCACTCTGACTAGAAAATCCTTAAGTATGACGTTGCATTTGGTCGCGCTGCTGCACATGTATGCTGGGGCGATTCAGCTCTACTACATGTCTACTACAAGGGTCTCCCTGATTGTATCAAAGACATCCTTGCCCAATCCCCAAAGCAATCCACCCTCTATGGCCTTAAACAAGCCACCCACTCCATAGACACCCATTACTGGGAACATACCAAAGAGAAATCATGCTCTGGTAACTCCAACAACAACTCCAGTAACTCCAGCAAGTCCAATGGTAAAAGGGACAAAGGAAAGAAAGATGGCAACTCCCACTCTCATTCCAACAACTCTGGTGATATGCCCTAGATGGGTTCACCCCTCTAAAAATTTAATTTTGCACTATATTGCACACACTAGGAGACTCTATGGGACTGAGAACACATGTTCTGAGTTCTGCAGTCAAAGTCTACATGCAGGATGTTATCCCATTATACTGTAGGGATACCTAGATGCCATGAGGGACTC
>JABCKL010016986.1:0-10752 GCA_018851305.1 Calocybe cyanea | reverse complement strand
TTGTTGTTTGTAATGTAGCTCTGCATCATAATGCCCTTCTAAATCCCCCACATTTCCTAACACAGCCAGCAAGCTCCCTTCTGTGAGCGTGCCTCCATGCCTCCCCCTGTCATCAGGTCATCCACTTATGGATGTTCAGATACATGGATAAATGTGGGCCTCAAATCTTAGAGTTGTGCTTTCCCTTCATTTCATTATTATCCACTTCAATTGCTGACTGACTCACTGTTTGACTTGCATTTATGACTGATCGCAAGGAAAGAAGAGATAGGAGAAACAACAGGACCTAGCTAGAATCTTTCTTTTCTTTCTCACAGCATAGTAGAAAACAACAAAAAAGGCACTGCTCCCCATATCAGAAATGCCCACCATTGTCTCCTCCTCTCACTCCTCTTTCATCATGTGCAACCAAAACATTTTCCCTAATTTGTTCAGTGTCCTCTTATGAATTTCTATTGCCAAAGTTGGTCACTGCATCTTCCTGCACAGTGTCTGATGCTATGTAGCCTATCATGGAAACAATTTTATCTGTGCCTCTTTATCCCTCCATTTCATTACAATGTTACTGGCAATTGATTACAATTCCTGTTCTACCCTTAATGAATGACATGTTTCTACAGCTGCAACCCTTTCTGTTAGTAGCCTCTCATTGTTCTTGGCATTTTTCCTCAGCTGACAATGCGCAGCAGTTCATCTAGCCAATGATTCTGACAGATCTTGTTAATTATATTAAAAGGCACTGGTCTGATACATTTGAAGTCAACATGCTTTCATGGCCCAAATCACTGTTACTGCAGTGAAATGCAGTTACGATGGTTGTACCTTCCAAGGGTGGGAAGATTGGTAACTACAAATTTTGTCAATTTTGCTTCTCCCCCTATGAGGCACCATTCCAACACTCTTAGCCTCTTCAAAGCCAGCAGGTCAATCTCACCATGTGTGAGTTTCCTGATGCTTTGAAAGAACCTGCTTGGATTCTTTGGATAAATAAAACATTGGTAGTTCTTTTTGAGCGTATTGGCCTAAAACCCCAAGCTCTATCATAGCATATAGGCGTTTCCTGACTTGTCAGATAGAAGTAGACCTGTTGGGGTTGATGGCCTTGCTTGGTACTTACTATCTAATGAGGGCCTGCCAGGAAGATAATGATTGATGTAAATGATTTCTCAGGATGCAGAGACTGTAATGTATCAAGGCATACTCTGAGAATCGCATTCAGATGACATTATTAGATAGATTTAAATGGAGATTTACAAGCAGGGTGAATTTGTTGCCTTGCATAGCATTGGGAACTTCAGGATTTACTCAAATGCACTTTTACATACTTTTCAGTTATGTATCAGCTAAAAGTACAAAAAGTAATAAACAGTCATCCTCATTACTTTTCTGTTAAAATTAGTTTCAATGCCTTGATGTCCAGGTCATATGTCTTGTCCCTTCCTTGCAGAGTACTCTGATCTTACTCTGTGCGCTATCATCCAGGTAGCTGAGGTTCCTAGATCAGTGATATATTAGATTCTTCCAGAAGTTTGTCATGGTAATATTCAGCACAGTATTTCTGCTGCCAGCAAAAATAGTTATAATTGTGTAAGCAGGCTCATATATCAACTCCAATGTATCACTTATGGCAGGTGGTGGTATTTGAAGAGTACATACTTTAACTATGCATCAGTCTATGGGGGCTTTGCATGGACAATAACATAATCTTATTATGTTCCCCTTGGACCAAACAAGTTACCATGCAAACAAGTCCCTTGGGTACAACACATAGTTCAGGTATCTGATTGTCTATAAGCAGCTGTTATAGAGAATTATATAGTTAAACTATTTGTTGCTCCCATACCACACCCTGCTCAAAGTGTATGTAATACACCTAAAATCACACAAAATATATTTGTTTTGGCTTCTGTTATTATGGAGCATATGAGAAACTTGTAACAATATTCAATAATATTGCAGTATGAAAATACATGAGTTATGTACTAAGTATCAAAGCTGTAAGTTGGCCATCAAGGGCAATAAAGATATAAGTCAAATTTGAAGTCAAATATATAATGAACAAAGGGATGTCCATGGCCCAATGGTCAAATTGGCCAGGCCAGCACATCAAATTCCAACACTCCCCCTCAATTCAACATTGGGCCAAGTCCCAAAGTAGCCACAAAATGCTTTGCCTTAATGGAAGGGAGTGCCTTGGTCAGCATGTTGGCTGTCATTTGATCTATAGGGCAGTGAACAAGTTTGATAGTGCTGTTCTCAATGACAAAGCAGATGTAATGATATTGAATGTCAACGTGTTTTGTTCTGGCATGATAATTGTCTGATTTTGTGATGGCAATGGCAGATTGGTTGTTGGAATGGAGTGTGGTGGGTTCCATGATGGGTGAAAAGACTTCTGAGATGAAATTTTGCAGCCAGGATACCTCCTTTGCTATGTGTGTGGCGGCAACATACTTAGGTTCTGCTATAGAGAGTGTATCAAGTTCTTGGTTCTTTGAAGCCCATGAGACAGCCCCACTGTCAATTAGACATGCATAACCAAAAATGACATGTCTGTGAGGTTGTGAAGCCCCATCTGCATCTGTGTACTCTTCCAACTCTCCCTATCCTCCTCAGTATGTAATCCCCCAGTCCTTTATCCCAATGTGATAATGGAATACATGCTTGGTGGCTTCCCCATGCATTGGTTCTGAGTTGCCTAGAAACTGAGAAAGTGTTGACATGGCAAATGCTATGTCAGGGTGTGTTTGAACTGCTGTGTACATAAGAGAGCCAATGGCTTCTCTATATGGGATACAACACATTCAAGTGATTTTGTCTGTTTTTGTGGGACACTGTTCCTTTGAGAGGAAAGCCCCTGGTTCCATGGGTTTTGAAAGGGGTTTAAGGTCTGTGAAGTTGAATCTGGTTAAGATGTAGGATTGTTGTGAGAGGGTGATAGTTTTGAGTGTGCAGTTTCAAGTAACTTTGCTATCCAGCAGTCATGAGATAGGTCTTAGATCCATCAGCAGGCAGCATGCATTTAAGTGTTGTTTGGTGTCATCTAAGAGTTGTTTTGATGAGCCAGTTATAGCACAGTCATTGATGTGGATGGCAATGATAACAACACTGGATTTGTTTCCTAAATAGAAAATGCCATGGTTGTAACTGGCACACATGAAACCCAGCTCCTTGAGGAAGATTGTACCATGCCCATCCTCATTGCTTTAGTCTGTACAGAGCCTTGAGGAGACAAGCAATGCTGTTTGGCAGGTAAGATCCTTCAGACCCAGGTGGTAAGTGCATGTAGATTTTTTTGTGAAGTTTAGAGTTTAGGAAGGCAGAATTGAAGTCAAATACTTCAATATCCTAGTCTTGACAATTGGTGAGGGCAATGATGGTGCAGAGTGATAAATTGGGTCTAATCCCTCTGCTTCCTGGGATGCCACTCCCATGCAAAACTCCATGCTGCTGATCTCAACATGGTCCCACTCCTCTCCAGCCATGCCTACTTGCATTCCAGCTGGCAGAGTAGGTCCTACCTCCTGTCCATTCCTATAAGTCTTGTGGAGTGTCATGTGTGGTGAGTCTTCATTCTGTCCCCTTTGATATGAGGTAGCTGCTAAACTCTTCACTCAGGTACTCCCCTCCTCTGTCCAACTATAAGCACTTGACTTTTGTGCCATTCTGCATGCTGGCCCAGGCCTCCAAGTATTAGTATGCAGTAAAAGTTTCATCTTTTGAATAGAGGAGGTCAAGCACAGTCCAACACAAATGATTTTCTGTGAAGGTAGTGTAGTATTTTGTTGTTGGAGACTCTTGGTTGGTGATGGTCCCCACAGGTCCGAATGCACCTTGTTTCTAAACTTCCCTGCTCTTGGCTCCTCTCTTTCTGTCTGTATAACCTTCCATGTGAGCTTCCTGTGTGCACAGGACTTGCACTCATCAATGTCATCCTCGCCATCAACCAGCTTTACACCCTCAATCAGCCCTTCCTTCACCAGCTTCTTGGCTGCCACCCCAAAGATGTGTCCCATATGGGCATGTAGTTCATCCAATGTGAGCAGTACTCCACTATTGGCACTTAAGACAGTACTCCCAGACTCAATGTGATAAAGTCCATTTGGCATAACAGCCACTTGGCCAATAGGCTTGCATTTTGGATTGAAAATTGTCAGCAATGCTTTCAACACACATGTCTTGGCATCAATGATTCAACTGTTCAACTTATAGTTTGGAAAATGGTTGGTAAAAAGGTATTTATTAAACTACTACAGCTAGCTACAAGGGGCAAGTGTTGATGGTGTTGGTAAAAGATCAACTCATAACTAAGAATTTAAACTCAGACTTGTAAATATAAAGTGAACACTGATTAAGGTTTGATTGTATGTAATAAGATTTGGTCAGGTGGTTAGTCATGTGGTTTGTAATGATTGTATGTATACTATTGTCTTATTTACAGTATTGTCTGTTATCTTGGATTAGATTGTGATGAGTGTGATAATAAAAAGAATTCATAACATTACCCTTCTTTTAAGGGATTGCGTCCTCACAATTATTCTCTTCCTTCTCTTTGGATGGGTATTGTAGACAAAAGACAATAACCTCAGGGTCTTGGCAGGGTTACAAGATGGCTTTATATGTATTATCTATAGACAAAAGATAATAACTACAGATGAAGTGAGTACCATAATGTAGTAAGAATATGTATATAAGAGCTTACCCTCAGGGTCTCAGCAAGGTTACAAGACAGCTGAGGAAAGCTATGTGTCCAAAACAAAAGTTAAATAAGAGAGGGAAAAATGAAATAAGTGGGGCAAAAATGATAGGAGTAGATTCCATGCACAGCATGGGGAATTATGGAGACAAGTGATGTCAAGATATGCTGCATGCCAAAATGGCAATGAACAGAGAGACAATGATAAGCAAGGAAGGAAGTGAATAGAAGGAAAAGAATGGAAGTGAGCATCCCACTCAACAGGTATCAATCCTATTTCTTCAAAATTTCTCTCCAAGTCATGTGCAGCTCCAGGATTATGTCAATTTTCGATTTGGGTTGCAACCCATTCACAAAATGTGTGGAGGATGTAAAAGATGAAGAGGGTGGTAGTCATCACATAGTGGTATAGGGTGTAGTCATTCATTGTCAGAGGGGGAAGTTGTATAAATGAGCATTGTTTTCAATATTGACTTTAAATACATTCAGCGGGATGTCAAGGGGATGGGGAGCAGCAGGGTGTTTGTGGTGGAATTTGGCAATGGTGTCAGGGGTGTTTTTAATGATTTTGTGGCACAGTTCCCATGTATATTCCTTGGGTCTGTATCTGGTCCATTTGACAAGGTATTAGAAGCCTCAGCTGTGAGGTTTGAAATCAATGATTTCATCAAGTTTGTGTTGGGTTTCTCCTTCTTTGTCAGTTACAGGAGGGGGCAGTGGTGGTTTCTCTTGGTAAGGGAAGGTGGGAAGTATGAAAGGGGTTAGGAGGGATTCATTGAATGTTGGGTGTTTGAGTTTCCAGGGATGTGGTAGGTCTAATTTGTATGCTGACTTGCTTACTTTGACAACAATCTTGAAGGGTCCTTGGCATTTGTCATCTAGTTTCCAGGCCAGTTGTTGGGTTTTGAGATTGGTTGTTTCTAGGTACACTAGATCTCCAATTTCATATTTCCACTGTTCTTTTTGATGGTGGTCATACCCAATTTTCATCTGTTTGGCAGCAGCCTGTTTCAATGATGATTCCACTTTGGTCCTTATTCAGTGCATGTTGTTGGCAAATTTGTCTGCTTTCAGCAATTTAGTTTCTCCCTTTGGTGCTGTTCCTTTCCTAGGGTGGATTCCATAGTTTAGAAAAAATGGTGCATAACTGGTTGCCATGTGTACCTTGTCATTGTAAGTGAATTGGGCAATCACAATCCATTTGGCCCAGTCATCTTGGCAGTGATTGATGTAAACCCTCAGGTACTGTTCTATTTCCTGGTTGAACCTTTCTGTCTGTCCATTGGTTTGGGAGTAATAGGCGGTTGACATGTTGTGGGTGATTCCAAGTAGTTTGAATAGTTCCTTTGGGAACAACAAATCAAATTGGGGCCCACAATCTGTGATAGTTTTCTTTGGTAGTCCATGTTTCTTGAATACATTGTCCCTGAATTCTTTGGCCATGCCTAATGCTGTGATTGTATCATGCATGGGAATGAATATACTCTTCTTTGTAAACCAATTGATAACCACCATGATTTGGTTGTAGCCATTAGATTCTGGTATTAGTCCAATGAAGTTCATGGTGACAATTTCCCATGGTTTGGTTGGGATATCATTGGGTTGTAATGGGGCATGGGGAATTGGACATTTTAGCTTTGTCTGTTGACATTTTTTGCATCTGCTTACATATTTGGTGATGTTGGCATGTAGTCTAGGCCACCAGTAGTCATGGGTTATGAGTTCATATGTTTTAGCTTGTCCTGGGTGTCCAGCTAGTGGGAGATCATGGTTTTCCTGGATGATTCTTCCTTGGAATTTTGTGTCTTTCAGCACATAAATCCATTTGTACCATGTGACTTTTCCCTCTTCTTCCTTCCATCCTGCAGTTTTTGCTGTGATGTGTTGTGTAATTAGATGTTCCCGTGATTTGTTGGCCTTGATTTGTGTCATGATTTTGTTGTCAATTCCTTGTATGGTTATTGTACAAAATTGTTCCAGTTTGAGAAGAATGACATTTTTGTTGTCCTTCTCCCCCTTCTCATGGCCTGCCCATCTTGACAGGAAGTCTGCCTTTCCATTCTGATTCCCTGGTCTATGATGTAGAGTAAATACATAATCTTGGTGTTCTGTTGTTCAGTGAGCAGAGTTGTAGGTGGCATGCAGAGCATCTTAGAGGAGCTCAACCAAATCACACTGGGCCCCTTGGTACTTGATGGACTCATGCGTGGGTAAAGAATGGGCCTTAGTCCAGGACATCAAGTCTCAGGGCTGCTTGTGCTTAGCAACAATCTCTTTGATCTGAAGATTGAAGAAGTCCCATTTAGCCATGTGACAGGCATTCTTAAATTCCTTTTTTTTAATTTTTTAATTTTTTTTATTCATATATTCATTATATCCTGATGCACTATCACAGTCCAGCAGGCCCCCTCTACTTGGTAGTACATGCTGATGTAAACTAATGCATACAATTAAATCTCATAAAAGCCTGCACCCAAGTACACGCTAAATAGGTGGGCTGCATGTGTCTGCCATGATGCACCAAGTTGAAGCTTGGTATAGTGCTCCGCCAGCCTGATTGGCCCAGGCTAGCATCCCTGCCCACAAGGGGAGCAAACATCCCCTGGACTCCCTGCCCTCTGCCGCCCAACCCTCTACAAATGGCCGCTTCAAAACCACCTCCCCATTCCCCTGCATTTTCTGACACAGTGGTGTCAGCAGTCCCCCATGAAGCCAAAGCCAGTGTAACATGTCAATTCACAGTAAAACCCTGCCAAGGCGGAGCATAACTGTTGATCCAGCTGACCCACTAGGTGAGGATAGCATAAGTAACAGAGGCAGCAGCCAGCAGCTGGAGCTAGACCAAGTACATGTAGCAAGGCTGTCCAAAGTCAGCCTACCCCCCCATGTGGATGCCCAGATTTGGCTGCTTTCCCTGAAGGTACTAACTGTGCCTTCTCCAAGTGCCAGTGCTCTGTGAGGCGTGCCTCACAAGCCAATGAGGGCATGAGATGTTGACACTTAAATTCCTCAAGCAATGAATGGTGCCAGGCAATAAATGCCTGGGGGTTCTTATTTAGAAATCTGTCTATCAGTTCAATAGACAGCTTGCCCACCCCACATAGCTGGCGGAGGGTGCCCTCATGCTTTCCTTGGAAGGAAACTTCCTCAAAAAGCAGGCAATAAAACAGTGCATAGTCCCGGTTATCCAGGACACCGCACTCAGGACATAGATTGGTCTTGGCTTTGCAGATGTGCTTGCCATACCAATTAGTACATGAGTGGCTGGTCATGACACCTGCCAGACATGAGAATTTGCCAATGTCTTTTCTGGCAAGGGCCATTCATGGGCTGCCACCATTGGTATGCATGAGATGATTAGTCACTTGGACATGGGACGCTTCCCCGAGGTAATGGTGGGTGGCATGTATCCAACTGTGACCAGAATAGTGGGAATCATGTCTGATATGAAAGGCCTAATCAGACAACATATCTGCCATTCAGATATTCTGTGCACGGGCAGAAGAGAAGTCTTTTGACCTCGTCAAGACCTTGAGGGTCACAGCGTGGTCATCAGCAGCAACATGTGGGTACCACTTAGCCTTACCCAGCACATAATAAAAATGAACAGTCCAAAGGGGATTCCCTTTGAGCCATTTCATCAGGGCACCCAACGCTTGTGTCAGATAAGTGTGAAACAAGTGCAGAGACATGTCCAAAAAGGACCTGCCTGCCACAATCAAATCCATAAAGAAATTGATGCATAATGCATCACTTCTTTTAAAAACTAAACCCAAGCTCAACTTAAGGGCCATGAGTTCAGTGTTGTTGGAGGTGACCCTACCACCAGGTCTTCACGCATCTGAGATCTGGACCTGCTTGGCCCATAGAACAGCTGCCACAATGTCTTGGTGTTTTGGGTCATAGCAAGATCCGCTGCATGGGACACTCCTGTCATGAACAACAGAATAAGTCCCATCCAGCAGGGAATTGAATGCTTCCTTAACAGCATTCATGTGACTCTCCACCACTCTCTCCTTCTTAGGGGGGGTAGCAAGGTGAGCAAAATGTACCTGGTCTGAAAACTAGTCTAGAATATGATGCCCTGGCCAACAAAACTCAGACAGGGGGTTGTGAGGGTCAGTAATGTGCTTGATAATGATCACTGTATTGATAATGGGGAAATTCAAAGTCACCCACTGGGATAGCCTAGTAAACCCCAAAGCTCCAGGATGGAGTGGATACCCTGGCTTCTCCATCCCCTTATCAAGGAGGGAGAAAGTCAGGTGAGAAAGCATAAGTGCCAATGTCCTGATATGGGATCATTTGACCAATTTGCAAATATAGTAATGGATTGGGACCAAGCCTGCCATCACCTCAGATGCACTTGTTGGCACTGATTTAAATGCCCCAATGATCCACTTAGCTGCAAGCAACTGCATGGATGCAAGAGAGTGCATGTTGGTTTTGTATCTTCCCCCAATGAAGTACCACAGGGGCAAGCCATAGGTAGCAACAGGGAGGATGCATGCTCTATAGAGTGTGCGGTGCTGTTAGGGCATAAAGCCCCTCTGAGAATTACCAAGCATCCTCATGGCCTTAACAGTTGTGAGGGACTTGGTCACATAAAACCAAATGTGCTTGTTGAATGACAAGTGACAATCAAAATAGAAGCCCAGACCTTCTTCAGAACAAGGGGCAATGTCCCAGTAAAGGGGGCCATGCCAAGGTCTAAAGAGGGGTTATCATCACCTGGCCTGCATGAGAACTGGAAAAGTTCAGACTTCCCATGCTCAAGAATTAGCCCCATATGGGAAGTGACCTCATTGATCACCCCATACAGGCTGTGAAGTGCGGACAAATTGTCCACCAATTCCTACACTGTACAATGATAGTGCCATTGTCCATGTATGAAAGCAATGTGCCCTCAGATAGGGGGATGCATTGTGAAAATATCCTCATGAGCAGTGCAAGGTACATCACTGATAAGACTGGGGATAGTGCCAAACCCTGTCCCATGCCAACATCAGCTGTCATTTGAGGCAAGCTGTTGGCACCCCAGAAATAGGAGGTCATCCTCCCCTGTAAATACAAGAAGAAGAATTCCACCAACTCCAGGCCAAAGCTGCCCCATTTGAGCATGCATAATAACATCTCATGGTTAAGAGATGGGAAAAACTGGGCAAGGTCAAATGCGAGTATGCTTGTCTTAAGGCCTTTGGCCCACCCAGCATGGATTATAGTAGTGAGGTAGACACCAGCATCCTCTGTCAAATGCTGCTTAGTGCCTCCAAACTGGTTAGGGTGGAGAACTCTGAATTTGGCTGCATTGAATAGCATTGGGTTTGCAATCATTTTCTCCATGAATTTACCAAGAACCTTTAAAAGTGCAATAGGTCTGAATGACTTGGAAGTCTTGTAATCCGGTTTACCCAGTTTTGGTATAATGACTGAGTTGGACTGTTGAAAGTGGCTTGGCTAATGCCCCATGTGAAAACAGGCATTGGCAAAGACCACAAATTGGTGAGCTGATTTGTCAGACTTGAAAACATGTTTCAAATGTTTCCATGTGAGCATATTGGGGCCTGGTGCTAATCTACCCAAGGCTTTTTTTTCGTATATTTATATCCCATTTGTCACGTCCATGTCCAAACTCCGACTTACTCCGCACTCCTCCATGATTCTTCCGCAACTCCGGACTATTTCCAATCCTTATCTTATATTTCCAATTCTCTTACAGCCTTGGTTACTATCATAGCCTCGTCAGGCTATGTCCATAGCCCCTCCGATCTGTTCCTTCCGTTCGTTACTATGTTACTCTCTCACAGCCCTTTTCCTATTTGTCTGATTCCCTCGTTACGAACTCCGGATTACTCCGGACTACTCCGCTATTTCAAATATACTCACAGTATATAAGTATCTAGTGCTCCGGCTGTATTCCTTAGTTTTAATATCAACTTAGTTTCCTCCTATCTCCTCGACTCGTCTCGTCTCTCCCCAAAATCTTGGACTCGAGGATTCAAAGGGCACAACATATAAGTTGAGGCCGAAGTCCTTCCGTGTTACTCCGAGTCAAC